>LKNJ01003256.1:10863-31078 GCA_002120245.1 Maccullochella peelii | reverse complement strand
CTCACCTGTCCCTGATTACCTCGTTAGTCTCGGCCTTATGTATACCGGTCCTTGTCCTTTGATCCTGGTGGGTTCATTTTGTGTATTGTGTTAGATGTGTTCACTGAGTGTTCCTTGTTGGATGAGTTCGTGGTCCTTGTGCTTAGTTTTCATGTTCTTGTGTTGGATTTATTCCCTGTGCTCCGGCTGTCTCCCAAACCTGGACTCACCTGTTTGTTTGCCTGTTGCCTGCCTTCCTGTATCTCAAGTAAGCGTTTTAATAAACTCTTGAAACTGCTTTGAGCCTCCTCAACTGTCTGCATTTGGGTCCTTCTCCTGCCATTTCTGGCACACATCTGTGACAAAGAGAGCGTGACTGCATGAGCATGCAGGTCAGATGGGTCTGAGGGTATTTCATGTTAATTATAAAGCACTTATTTTGCAAATTGCTCATTCAAAACATCACATATTTGACAGTCAAATGCTGCCCAGTGAATAAATAGGAACAAATGAACATGTGGTAAACCATGCGATACTGCCCCTAAGTCATTTCTCAGAATTACCTTTTACAGAAATGATATTCAGGGAAAAATACAAAGCAACTCCTTGACATACTACAAGCCCCTTATAGTATACCTTCATTTACCGACAAGGCCTGACTTAGATATACTGTATAGCGACACTCTCAGTAGGCCTGATATTACAGCTCGACATGTATTGTTATAGATCAAAGCTTCGAATCCACATTTAAAAGTATCACTATTGATAGTAAGTGTGACAGGTTGACACACACTTTTTTCACTTACTGCAAAAATCAGAAAGATGTGAAGAAGATCCTCGGGTGGGGGCCCTTCTGGCCGTTCCAAAGTCAAGGCTTAAATGTAAAGGTGACCGTGCTTTTGCTATCAGGGCCCCTCAGCTTTGGAACGACCTGCCTGAGGAGATAAGGCTTGCAGAATCAGTGACTTTTTTAAAATCCCTTCTTAAAAGCCATTTTTATAGACTTGCTTTGATGTGATGTCTTTTTATTGCTTTAATTGTTTTTAGTTGTATTGAGTTAATTTTGTCTTGCTTTTGTTTGGCCTTTCTGTTGTTATATTGCTTTCTGAGTATCCTGCTTTTCCTTGGTCTGTCAAAGCACTTTGTGAACTGTTTTTAAAGGGGATATATACATATTAGTAGTATTATTATTATTGTACTTCTATCTTTGTGAGGACTGATCTGAGTTTTAGACCTCGAGGACATTTCTGGAGCGTGAGGACACTTACCTCACTTATTCAAAAGGCTAACTGAAAAGGCTTTCGACTTGGTTTTGAGTTTATGGTTAGAATAAGATTTAGGTTGGGGTAGTTGGCAAGGTCAAAGCGGTACTAGAGCGATAAGGTATTGCATTCCCATAAAGTCGAGGGGTTTGTGAGAGTCATTTTACAAAAATAATGGTCAAAATTGAAGCAGCAGAGGCTGAGATGTCCCTAGTATCGGTTACGCCCCAAAAACCCTGGATCCTATATTTCCCATAATGCAACTTAATAGCATCTTTCATTAACCCCCCCCTGCCTGGTAAATGCACACACCTTTCAACCTCCACACCCCCAGTTTATAACGCAGCCGCTTTCTGTTATCCAGAGCCAAAGAAGAATTTGTTTTCTGATTTGTTCTCCGCGTGACGGGTAAACTAACCTTTATGTGTAAAATTGGTGCAGTGCCCCTTTAAGGTTAGGGCTAGCAGCAAAGGAAGGCGTTATGTCAGTGAGACACCTCACATGTATTAATATACAAACATGTGAGTGTGTCGAGCCTGGCCTTGTGAAACGGAGAATGTTACTGTGTCGGTGTTGATGCCACAGTGCAGTTTTCACCTATCTGATCTAAATTCACATTGAGCTTGGCGGCACCCTGACATGTAATAACACAGAAGTCAACAGTTAACAGTCAGCAGCACCGCACACTAAGGGCAGAAGTGAACAGACTTTTTAAATACCAAAACCATCACATTTATTCAGACATGTTTAAGTTATACTGTATATTTTATCATGGGTACAATATTATAATTTTTCATATACGGTAACCCTCAAAACTTTACAGTAGCGTTTCAGAATAATGGATATGAAAAAACTAAGGTAGCATTTCTGTCAGTATGTGGACATCTTTTCTTAGAATTTAAATACAGTTGTGAGGCAGTGCATTTCTTTCTGAAAATCCACTACATAATCACGGTAAAAAAAAAACAGCAAGTTATTTTGCAGACCGGTCTGACACTTCTTCGTCTGGCAAGAAGTGGTTATTCAGAAGGAATCATTATGCTGGGTGAATAAAAATCATCCACAGTTGTCTGTGGTCCTTCTGAATTGATCACTTAAATGCTTGTTATATTCACGGCCTGTATCACTCACAGTATTACCGTCTGTCAAAGAGAATAATATGGGTTAACGAGGGGCGGGTTGGGTTCACCAGAAAGGTTTGAAGTCTGTATTTAAAAATTATTCAGGGAGTTATTTGCATTGTAAAGGAAATTTTTTATTGTATCATCAAGTGTTTCATCCTGATTTTTTTATATTTCTTTCATTTCTTAGAAAGACATTAAATCATTTTATAATAAATGAATAAATTTTATGAAGTTCTCTTTCTTTCTATCCTCCCCGCTGGTGTCAGTGTGAGTAATGGGAGATATCAGGCTTCGTTCTTACCTGCCATTGATTGTAGTGCATTTCAAACGTACAGAAAATTGGATACAAGGTGATTTACCCTTATTTTATTTTGTTTTGCATGTCTATCACCTAACACAAACTAATATTCCAAATTGCCAAAAACAAACTTTACTGTGACATTAATGTATTCTTATTTAGAGTGTTTTTGCTAGCAGTTACATTCCCGCTAGGTTTGACACCATAAGCTTTGTATTTTAAACATTTTTTTTAAACGTTCACTTGCATGCAGCATGGTCTGAAATGCTTCAGTACACTTTTTTGCCTCATTTTTTGAGATCCTGGGCACTTTATATAAGCAGACAACATCGTGGAGAGAGGAGTAATGTTGGTGTTGAGCCAAGCACTGAATATTAAATTAAAGTCTACTTTAAAATGAAATAAAATACCATAACTATATATGACAGTTGTTCTTTCTGCTCTTTGCTAAAACCTTTTTCCCTATATGGATTGTAAAGTATTGTGAGTGTTTACCTACCGTCTGAAAAAACTTTTCCGACTAGATTGGATAAGTTAAGACAATACTCTTTCTCAATCAAGGACTAAATGTCGAAATGCACTTCCAGTACCAGGCAGGTAATTGGAAACACAAGTCAATCCTGTGGTGGGTGAGCCTGCTGCGCCGCTTGCTTTGAATCTGAATGGCTTTTTGCAAATTCTGTCACGACTTCAAGCCTCTAACCATCTCTTCTTACTTCCTGAGATGTGGGTCAGACTCTAAAGGCCATCTGGTTTGGTGCTGTCACACTGAATCTCAAAAGCATCTGCTGCAGCTGCTGACGAGACGTCCCTGTTCATCTGAAGAAGTGAGCTTCCTGGATTTGCAAGTGAAGTAGATTCAGTGTCAACTTCCATTAGAGTGCTGGTAATTGAAACTGAGTGCTAATAGACTGTTGGGCACATTGGGAATACACTCTACACTTTAACTCCAGTTAAAAGTATAGGGAAGTAATTTACAGATAAGATACTTTACAAGCACTTGTGCACATGCTTGCACACTCCAATGTGAACGCATTCACAAGTCTTTCACTTGGTAGATTCGGGTTATCTTGATTGAATCCACCCGACTGATGTCACCAGATGGAAAGCTTCTCTGTCACTCCCCTGCTAGCTAGTATTTTATCTTCACCAAATTTGATGGCATTTAAACTCATTTTAATACTAAATGATTAATAGCAAATAATATTAGCAATAAATTAATAACAAACTTAGGATGAATGGTTTATTTAGCCCCTGGCAGCCTATGTGCCCAAGATCCTCAATAGCAGAGCTTCGCTGAACTACAGCCACTACATCACCTTCAAGACTGTCCTCTCCAAAAATACGGCCATATAGGTCGTCTGTGCAAGCAGCTTATTACGACCCATATTTATGTTTATTGTTAGGTGGCGACCTATACTGGCCGAAGTAATTATGATAGGAGCAAAGGCGGAAGTCAGATGAGGTAGTATAAAGAGCGACAAAGTCTGTGGATGGTGGTCAAACACAGGACTTTAACCCAGGAGACCGCTGTTTGTGTCCCGTGTGAAACCTAAAGTCAGTGTTGACTTATTTTAACTTAGGTACGTAACTTAACTTACATAACTAACGTACTTATTTTAACCCAAACAATGATCTTTTGCTGAATCTTACCAAGTAGTTTTGATGCCTAAACCTAACCAAAGTGCGGCTGTTTCACAACGTTAACCACGTGTTTATTATTGTAAGCATGACAACAAAGGTCTGGTACGCCTATATTATGTCGTTTTGGGAGTCACTGACAAACGACCCATTCTGTCATTTAGGTATGAGGACTTGTTGATACCTTCAGAGGTCGGCTCGCTAGGAGTGGCAGGGGTGAGTATGGTTGTGCAGAGCTGTCTGCCACAGTACAACCACTAGGGGGCACCGAAGCCTGAAATTCACACATAGTGGCTTTAAATAACATGGCCTGAAATGACACAGAATCTGAGTTATTTTATTCCAAAGCATTGTACCTCCTCTGTAAGTACATTATGTTTTTTTCCCCACTTTCTTCTCTGACAACTGTTGGATTGGAGGATGATACCTGTGCTCCTAACAAAAATGTGTCACCAAAAAACCCACTACATACAAAATTATTACTGAAAATGTACACTCCATACAAGTATTACGTGTATTCTTAATGACACCAAAAATATATTTTTCTCTACAGATAGAGCTTTGTCAGTGTTGTGATGGCGATGTATTTCATTGTGTAGGTTTAGGCAGGACTGAGAGGCATTGAAATGACAGTGGAAATGCAGAGTGAGCTGGTCACAGAGACTCTAGGTTGCGGACTTGCTAGTCCTGACTTTAACTTTATTAAATGAGCATTATGGTAGATATAGCAAGTCATGTAACAGTCAGACATTTGTTTGATTTGGTTTCTTTTTTCTTTTCACAATCTGAGGAACAGATGGGGTACTGCTTATAATGATTATAAAAAGGCATTTGATGTCAGACACCTCTCAAACAAATCTCCCAGTTCATTGAGCGAGACAGTATCTCGAGAGTCTCAGCTGTCAAAACAAGGTGTACATGTTGTGAATCTGAGAAAGATGATGCCAGGAAGAGAAAAGCAACAAATACCTATTTCTACAAGTGATAAAAACATAATAAAAGAGCTGCACTGTAATAAAAAACAAAGCTAAAACGTACATTATTATTAATGTTAGAAGTTGTTTTATAAATGTGTTACAAAAGCAAGTTTCCTACCGATACCTTAAATGTTTATAGGATGATTTTTTTAAATCTATTTTTGGATAAATAAACACCACTTATAAACAATGCATTCCGTTAAATGAAGTGATTATTCTAAGTGTTGTTTCTAGGAGTTTTGTTTCTTGTGCACCACTGAAACATGACTTGAATTAATCTTCCGGCTTTGTGAAACTGGAGAAAGTAGCATCCCAAGGGTGCCTGCTTTAAGCAGCGTGTTTATCGGAAAATATTAGAAGGAACACCCATTTATTTTTCACTGGGTTTGTGACATTAATCAGAAAATGTAAAAAACAACAACAAAAAAAGTAACGTGAAAAAGTGAGTTGTCTCTGTTCACTCCAGCCTTGCTTCCCAGTGGAATTCCAACGTAATTATGATGATAGTGGCGCATCATCACTTTTTAAGTGAGTACTAACATCAGCATCAATTTTACAGCGCATTTAAACATGATTTCCTTTCACACAGAGAAGGATTAATGCAGCAACTAACTTACAGTAATCAAAGACACCAGTGGAGACCTTTGTTAGATGACATCTTTATTATGATCTTGTTTAATCTGAATATGAGTTAAAGTGAAGTTGTATGAAAATGACAAAAGAACTGAGCTTGATGAATTCAAAACTTTTAACAGATGTGCTTTAGACAGCTATGCAAATATGCAGGTATGTGCACTGTTGCGTATTAAATGGTTTTAACAATAACAGCTGCAAGTAGCTCAATCACATATTCTCATTAGATTAGATCATTTAGACATCTTTTATAGCACATAAATCCTTAGACAGGGTTTATTTAGAAAGCCACACATCAAAACAACTTGCTGAGAAGTTGATTATGGGTTGTACTTTACTGAAATAGTTAACTGAGCACTGATCAAAGTGAGAGCAGACATTTTGAAGTCATAATCTTGAGATCTTACAAAGAAATAAAATGACAATATTCAGATCATGGAAATTGGCTCTAGTTAAAAGATAATGTGATAACATGCTTAGTTGGGAGCTGCAGAAAAAAGATCTGTAGAAAATAAACAAACAACATACATTTTACCAGATCATATTTGTACCTTACTTGTGATGACCAAGAGGCCTGTTTCATTGTAAACCGGATGACATCAAATGGTCTTTATGAAGCTCTGACAATCAATAGGTTCTCTCTTTTTGTTTCTTCTCAGTTGTTATTTGCCTGGAGAAGAAGGCCAGTTCAGACCAAAGGTTTGAGACGAGATGAAACTGTTTTAGAGCATTGCCGGGAAAAGTTGCAGCGGTGTGAACTGGCCCGTCTCAGCTCGGCTCAAGTGGGCAGATGGCCTCGCCTGTGACTCAGCTTATCAAGTCGCAAGTGGTTGGTTTTAGAACGTAAGGCACGTCACCTGTTTCAACAGCTATAAGTCAGCTGGTCATCTCGACCCTCTCGTTTTTTTATGTTTTCACCGTTTCATGAATACTAGAAATGCAACTGTAGCAAGTAACTCACTATCACTATCCTCATTTAGATTTTGAGATGCTACAAATGATATCCAGCTGCAAAAAAACCCTGAAAAGCCGTCAGAACCGAAGTACAAAGAGTCGTTGCTATGGAAACAATTCACAGTCTCGTCTAGTATCATTGGTGTAAACTGGCAGGTTTCAGAACGTTGCAGACCAGCGCATTGCAAGTAGTTGCAAGTTTCAACTCGTCTCATCACGAATCTTTGGTCTGAACTGGGCTCAACAGTAAGAAAAATTCCACTGATTCATCAGTAAGCATGACATCTTCATTTGTTTCTGTTGTATTGTAATTCCAACTAAAGTTTGTGTTGATCACCTGACACCTAGCTAATCCTGATTTGTATTACTGGATACTTTTTGTGATGTGTTGATGACTAAAACCTGAAGTAAAGAATGTGGATACTGTGTCATTTCCTGGTTGCGGATCTGTGCACTTGAGTCATTTCCAATCAAATCTCGAGATTTAACGAAAACATTTGTATGGTAAACTCACCCTGTCTGCATAAAGGTTTCAACAACACTTCTGAAATAGAAGAGGTGATATAGTGCTTTTCATTTTTTCTGAAAGTGTAATTATAACATGAAGAAGAGCAATTTAATCAGATGTAGATACCGTGTTGATGCCTGAACCTGTCAGAAGTGTAAAGACAGCTTTGTGATATAGTGCAAGAATTTTAATGACTGCCTTAAAATGTCATTGAATCGCTGGAGGTGAGAATTTGTGCATGGATTTAATACAAGTCCCTCAATTTAACGTGGCTTTGGAAGGTCAAACAATAAATGCATGTAATATAACTGCTATGCCAGTACTGTTAATGATTTTACAGAGTGGTCTTTTCGTGTTTGGTGTGGTGGTAGAGATTGTTTGTTAGCACAAACATAGTAATCTGGGAAACAGATTCCTTAGAGAAGAAAATGACTTTTTGACCTCTGTGGAAGGTGAGTGAGAGCTTTTGCAAATTATATCATGCAGGCAGGAGACTGTGTGCTGCTGGAAAACAGAAAGTAACAATTTAATTTCACTTACTGGGTGGGTGGGGGGTGTTAGGGTCAAAGGTCAACCTGCAAGGATGGAAAACAAGCACTCCTGTTGGAAAAACTCAATTTACTTAGCTGCCACACATATGGTCTCAAATTAGGCACTGGAATAGGAGAGGGAGAGGCTATTGTAAGAGTTAGATAAATAACACAGGATGTTTCATACCCAAGTAAAACATATAGTCCACAGTATATCATAGGAATGAGTTATAATTTCTCAGGTTTTACTGCAGGCTTATTTTCTAAAATGAGAGTTAGCTGAATGGTGTGTTTAATTAACTTTATAGATGAGGCGAGCGGTGTGTGTACAGGAAAATAAATTACTGTTCAGATTTGGCCAGCATAGGATACGATACACATTATACCATATATATATATAAAGTATGTGGAGCTTGAGCTTCAATAATGACCTATGACATCAGGTCCTCTTATTTAACTGTCAAGAAGCACACAGTTAAATGGTCTGAGAGGAAAGTACAGGATATCTTCTCTGGTGATAGCTGTTCCCTAACTTCTCCAGCAGGCGTAGAATATACAATATATGTATATTAATATACAGACTCCCACATATCCTAAGGGCAGGCAATGTACCTTTTTGAATTTATGCTTAAAGCTGCATTTATTTTAAATTTTTTCTGCCTCTTGAGGACCGCAGAAGCAGCTGCAAACACGACATTGAGATATTATCCTTAAAAGGCGCCCACATGGCTTTTTAACAATATTTAACAATATTTTAACCATGATGACAATCTTTCCCACAGTGTTTTATGTACTTAACTTTACCGATAGTGTAGCTGCAATGCACAGATATTGTAAGAATAATTCATTAAAAAACGATAACAATGAAGGTTAATAAATGTCATCATTGAACATTGTGTAATCTGGATGTGAAGAACGGTCCAGGGATGTTTGGCGAGAGGGATTTCACCTGAGAGTGCACCTTTGAAATGCATCATTCACACGTATAATTGACAAAATAAAGGGAGGGAGGGAGGGAGGGCACAGGGACAAATGTTTGGCTGGTCAGGTTGAAGAGAGACATTTATCTTTTTTATTTTTCCTTTGTCTATGAGTTCTTTTTTTGTGGTTTGTTTATTTTATGATATTGTTTCAAAAAAAGTAACTGAAAATCATTTTTATGATACTTGGTATCAATACAGAAAGGACGACATCAGGTGGCAATACAACATATCCAAACAGCAGACATCTGGCTCAATTAAAATGAAAAACAGAGCTATTAAGACAAATCCCTGCTTTTAAAATCCTCTCTTGGAGTTCAAGCGAAAGGTCTGTTTGCTGCAGATGCCAAAATTCTTATTTTCTCAGTTTCAGTTTCAGTTTTTATTGGTCATATGTAGGTTAACACGGGGTCAACAATACAATGAAATGTGTTGGACAAGGAAAACAGGTCAGCTCAGCAATAAGAGCACTAGTCGCTATAACAGCACTAGTTAAAGAACATAAAATAAGACAAAGAATATTATAATGGAGTATAAAACTACATAAAAAGAGATATAAAACTATATAAATAAAAGTGACAGTGGGTATAATATTGCATATTGGGTAGGTATCAGTCATGATTGACAGTACAGTTTTTCAGACCGCAGATATTAAATTAGGACAGACAGATAATTAACACGCTGTGCCCAAAGATTAATTAAACTAACTTACAAAGGCTGGTTCCAGTACAGTCAAACTATTTATATTGCCCTTAGCCAAAAACTTAGCAATGTGCTAATTCCTCCCTGGCTTGTGTAGCTCAAGATCCATTGTGCATTGAAACAAGCTGCATCCACATGCAGAGTTTTCAAGAATTGTCTGTATGCTGCATTGTGATTGGCTAGTGTCAAGAGAAATCCCTACCCCTCCTATCCCCCTTCCCTTAATTTATCCATTTATGTTTATTTTTACAGGAATGGATACATAAGCATAGAGCATTATATAGACTGATGTCACATACTGTGTCAGAGCACTAAAGGCTCTAAATGCTGTGATATAGCTAAGCTAATGTGTCCACAAGTACTTGTTAGTGCTTACTTGGCAGTGTGTTTGCAGATGTTTGGCTCTGCATGTGTCGTCTGATTAAATCTTCTACCTCTCTGGCTGTGAAGAATGTTGGCTCCTCTCCCTGTCTTATTATGGGGAGGCAGCTCCCACAGAAAGTGTGACACTGAAAATCCTTATAGAAGGGAAGGTGAAACAGCTTGGCCATAATTAGAATTAATGTGTGGAAGAGAAGTAGGGAAATGAACCATCACAACAAAGATCAGTTCTTATTATGGATCACTTATCCAGGGTTTTTTTTACAGGTCAGGGACTGATGAGCCTTTATAAAACTCAGATAGGGAGAATGAATCTTAGTTGTGTGTATCACTGCAATGGTGTAAGCTAAATTGGAGTAGCTGTGTGGAGCGGGTAGATTAGTTGAGATGCCTGAGGAGAAAAAGAAAGTGGTAGAATTGGATATTAAAAATGTGAGTTATCCATGAAAGGCAGAGTAGCATATACTATTCCAGAAATTGTTTTAAAATTCCTCAGATCTATGTTTCTTCACTATTCTGTGTCTTAGGTTTGCAGTCTTCCACTTTTCTGCTTGCATAGATAGATAGATAGATAGGTAGATAGGTAGATTAGCATGCCAACATGCTAATCTTTACTTTGTAATATTTAGTATGTTATCATTCTAACATTCCATAATGGCCGTATTCAGAACAAATCAGGCGCTGCACCAAAAATGCCAGTCCTCCCATTCATTTGAACGAGGGTAGTGCGTTTAGGCTGCGGCGAAAAGAGACAACAGAATCAACTTTGGGAGAAATGCAACCGATGTGGCCAATGACACCGCCGACGCCCAGGTGAAGAGGAACCTTGTTTAGCATGTAGCATTGTAGCATGCCTCTGTTTACCGAGCAGCTGTGAAGCTGGAAGAGAGACTGATCGATCGCCACTGTGACGACTGTACATCAGCTGTTCAGCCCTGCCACGAGGGAGGGCTGAACTTGTATCGCCATGCAGTCGCTTGGCGTTGTATCACTCTTCAAGTTGGGGTTGCTACAATCAGCATGGCCAGGTAATGACACTCCCACACCGCCGCACAACCCTGCGCTAATCACCGCCGCGCCTAAGGAATGTATTACAATTCATTGATTATGCAAGCATTCAGAAGTAAAGGAATAGACATTGTAAGATTGTCAGACATTTTTTGTGACAACAGTCACAATTACTATGGGCAGAGCGATGTAACAGAAGTCTGCTATAAACAGAACTCCAGCAGCTTAATAGCCACACTCTCATGTTTGATGCCAGCTGCTCATGTACACATGGCAGATAGCTTCTTTATGCGGACAAATGAGTCTTGTATTAGAGGGACGTGATGTAGGCTAAGATTGCCCAAGACTGTGTTCAGGTACGTGGAAATGAGCTCCATCCTGTTATCTTCTACATACCAGAGGTGCTCATTACTCAGTGGCAGCTGAGCGGAAACAAACGCAATCTGTATGGAAATGCATGCTGGTTAGTCACAACACTGTCTGTGGGTAATATGCCTAAGCCATGTTCACATCATATCAGAGAACACCAAAGAAAGGTAGCTGCAACTTGGAAGCATTCATGTGTTTACGTTGTTGGAAAGTCTAAAGCCCCATTCAGACTGGACTTATTTCTGTAGGGGAGTTGGAGTGATTTTAACATTACCTGAGCTGGTCAGTGATTTTAATCCTGCCTGGAGTGCATGCGGGTAATCTTTCACCCCCACCACAGTAATAATTACAGCCGCAATTACCTACTGCTTTCAGAGCGAACTCGCTGGTCGTCCTGTAATTTAAATCCCGTCCAGACAGAGACAGAGACATCGTATTTTAAAGTGGAGCTCAAAAATGTTTTTGCTAATCTGGAAAATGGAATGGAAACATGCTAACACAAACATGCCTATTTGGGAACCAATATGATGAGAGAGAAAAAATAAAACCACCAGGAGAGCAAGACCCTGTAAAAGTAGGCCTACTGGTATTCTCTTTTGAGCCCCATTTAGACAGATAACATTTTGAGCTATTAGCAGTTCCTGTTTGCAACGTACCCATGGATATACAGACAACTATCACTTGATTATTGAGGAAAACTTAAAATGCTGTTGCTAGTAGCAACTGCTACTGGCAGAGTTCCTTATCAGTGTAACTGACATTGTTACATCCGCCATTTTGTCAGATCTGTGACTTAGCAAAATATGACAGGCATCTTTTATCTACTCTCCAAATGCCCTTGTGGAACCATCACCTGTATTTATCGTTGCTATTTGGTGACTGTTGTTTGTAATTTGAGATGTTAAATTCATTTTCTGCTATCAGTTTTGCCAAGTTGCCATTATACTAGCTAAAGTACGGCTAATACTGTAGCTACAACACTCGATGTAGCAAATAGTTAATTTACTGTTGGGCTAACTGTCTTTTACTCTTTATACTTTTATTCTTGTGGACTTTGTGTGTATGTTTACTACATTAATTACAGTGTCTCACTTCCTTTGGGGACCTAATTTTGTTTTTTCACCAGTGACACTTTCTTTAAGTTTCTTCTTGGCAATGTATCGATAGATAGATAGATAGATAGATAGATAATTTCAGGAAGTGCCACTTTCAAGTGTTAATCCTCTCCTGCAAATGCATGCTAGAGGTTGTAGGAGTAGATTTATTAGACAAACAAAACCGTAAACCTCAAGAGAAATAAACATGAAATTGATTTAAATAAATCTTATTATCGGGTAATGCATTCGAGCTCTGAGAAAATGCAGAGTGGTGGAGGCGATTTAAATCATCCATCAAGTTGCCAGCAGAAATGCCATTTTAGCATAATTTATCGAATCAGAATGGAGGCACTTAACTGTGCTCTCACCGAAAAATATGAACTGACTGACAATCAAATGAATTGAATGTGCAAGGTCAGTAGGAAACAGATACGTGCACTTTGGAATACCTAAAGTTTAGTTCAGCATCTGCATTGCCCTTACACTGAAAGTAACAGTCAGTTTTATCACTGGACCACAGGCTTCGTTTCACTGTTGTAGAATTGCTGACTGCTTTACCCTCATAAATATGAAGGTCACAAAGTGGGATCACAAACTGAATTAGCAAACATGATTATGTGTCAGAACCACAGGAACCTATGTATCACATGTCCCAGTGTCACTACAACGGTAGCTTTGCTTCTGAAAGAAACTCATCATAAAGCAAACCGGTGCTGTGCATACCATCCTGCACACAGTAACTGGGAAATATAGATGGGGGATGAAGCATGAAAGACATGTGGAGGTTAACTGGTTGATTAACTGATTCAGTGCAGCATTACATACTGTAGTGCAAACCACACACACGTACAGAATGCTTTAATATGTAAAAGAATATCTAACAATAATCAATGGCAATAATTTATCATATGCTAAGAAAGCTTATGTATTTACACAATTTTTATTACAAAATATATTCAAAGTATACTGTATATCTCTCTGAAACCTTTGCATAGGAAGCTATGAGGTGGTACAATGATATTTTATAGCCATAGAGCCACTAAATTTAACATTAAATGTAGTGTAGAATACACTCATGTTTCATCTTGGTTTTAATACTGTAATGTCTCTGTAATTTTATAGCGTGCAGTTATTGAATCTAAAACTACTTGAATTCAAAATTAATGATCTTACACAACTGGAAATTGCAGGGAATTTCATGAAATCATATTTGATAATAATGGGGAATACATGGATATTTTAATATGCTGTATATATTTATGTGGGGTCTGAAATAAAGTAAATTAAATATACATAAGGGGTATTTTTATTGATACAGTTTGTTAATGGTTTTATTTATTATTAAATACATACTACATTAATATTTCATTGACTTGCAATGTTGATTCTTCATGCACTAATCAAGAAAAAGCTGATCCTGTGTTTCCCACTTGTAATGTCGTGGCTACATTGTTTGTACATGCATTCATGCATAATGTAATAATTTGAACCAAGTGCAAACATCCTCACACATGAAACTATATTCATTGTCAGGTCAGATGTGCTCAGGGCTTTTCAAAACAAATTACCCACAATGTGCTGTATGGGATGAAAAAAAATGCAAATTAGATTAAATCAAGAGAGAACAAATATTAATGTAAGATGTGACTGTGTGTGCATGTATGTACAGGTTTATGTGGATATGCAAACATGCATATGCAGCCCATTCTGCAGGTCCGGGTGCACAGATCAAATTAAACAGAATCTTAAAAATAAACTAAAGGAATCTGTAGGTACAGTGAATTTAACATAAACTGGTTGCTCTTTTAAATGCATGGCACATTTGGCTGTTACACTAAGGCATCAGCCAATTTCCTGTCAGTGAGAGTGAAGTCTGTCCTGCAGGGAGGTTCACATTTCTCTACATTTCCAAAGAGTAGTAAATCAGGGAAATGAGATAGGCCATGAAGTCCTTCATACAGACACAATGAAGACAGATTAAGACTGATGCATTTGTGGATTCTGGTTTATATGAGTTATGTATGAGTTATGTGACTACTACATTTTGCAATAATTTGATCATGAAGAAATTCTGATAATTTGCCTATTTTTAATAAAAAAAATTTAATTTTCTGAAATGCCTGTGATAAAAGCCTATGCAAATTATTGATGAACTAGAAACATTAATATTTCCATTGTATTTGTAATATTTACAATGTACCCAAATGTAAAGTGTCAATCTTACATTTTTCTTTCTCATTTAAAGCTGGAGTGCTGGAGTTTTACATATAAATGAACATCCGCTACATTCAAGCCATTGCCAAACGAGTCCACACAATGCCGATTAAGCCGATCACCGCCAGGTAAATCTCTCTGTATTCCGCAGTATACCAGCGCTTTTAAATCTGGTGTCTGTGGCGACATTCCCACACTGGCGCACTGGTAGTGAAGCGTTTTACGTCAACCAGCAGAGCCATGTAGAGAGAGAGAGAGTCGCATCAACTGAAGTTCAAAATGCTTGATCATCACATGATTCACGTAGACTTCACATAGTTCTGTCTACATGGCTCTGGTTTGCCAACCGTAGTGACGGAGTAGGCTACTGCAACTAGGAGAATGGTGGAAAAGCCTAAGAAGCGTCCATGAAAAGTTTCTGATGCTCCAGGTAAAAAAGAAACTCGGCGTTGAGAGGAAGGATTACAGTCAAAAAGAGAAAGCGATCGACGGCGAGGACAAACACTGGTAACCACTGGTGTAGCTTTTCCTCGTTGGACAGCGCTGGAAGAAGAGCAGGGACTGAGGGCAGACAGGATGTCCTGTTACTGCTCTTGGACAGGATGGTATTTGTAAAATATTTGGAGCAGGCTATGTAGCTATTACATTTACTCTACCTAAATAGTGGATTATTGTCATGGAACTGTGGTAACTTGATGGGGGCGAGCTCCCCTGTAGGCATACGTCATAAGCATGCATTAAGAGTGTTTGTGTAATTACTCTCACTGCCAGAAGAGGGGGAAAAAGTTCCACTCTGGAGCTTTAACATACTGATTAGGCAAGATAAGAGAAGTTCCTTAATGACGTTGTTTAATAACATTTGGTTCACAGTGATCGTAACATGTACTTTCTAACTTTGTGTTAAAACGTTCCTTTAATTCTTCCATCCAGATTTTACTGCAGATTATTTTCCAACTCTTTAGAAATGTTTTTCAGACACGCTGAACAAAAAAAGTAGAAATCTGCATTCGCCTAAAATGTAATGAAGGAGAGACCAGCACCAAGCATGAACAGTCTCAGCAAGTCACCCATGGAGAGTAAAGTTGTGACATGAAAGACCTTCAGATTCAGTATGGGACTGTCTTAACATTAGCCGAAATGCAGCAGAAATAAAAGATGACTTGTGTAGAATAAATTGCCTGTGTTCCTCTGTTCCTCCCTCTTCCTCAGTTTCACTTAGATGTGAATGTTTTTGTTGAATTAAATTGATCTGCCATATGTATTCATTTCAGAGAAAATTATTTTTGAAGTTTTCTTGTCCCTCTGAACAGCAACCACATTACCCATAATCTATGTTGGACAGTTTCCATAGAAACAGTCTTGCTCAATCTTCCTTTGTGAGTTTTGTCAGGAAAAAAACACTGGCAAAGCTAATTTTAGTTACTGATGAAGCAGTAATTAACTGAAATGACATATTGCATAGTTTATTATTTGCTTTGTATGAACACACAACTGGCTTTCTTACTGACTGAAGTGCTATTGTAAGTATGCTGAATTGTAATAAATATGAGTATTTTTAATCGTGTTTATTTTTGTATTTGTATTTTTTTTTTTTTCTTAGAATTTCTCTCCAGATATATATAAACCATGGCACCATTTCAGAGCCTGACAACATGTGAACATGATCATGCATTATTAGTGTCACCTGAGTTTACCGAGCATGGTTCTCACCCTACGTACCCAACAAACCAAGCTACAGAGAAAACACTGAAAAAATATGTTTGACAAACTAAGGAGAAATAGCTCCAGAGAACCCCATCCTTAAAGGGTAATGCTGGTATTTTTAAACCTGGACTTTATTTTTACAAATTTGGGGATCTGAACGATTAATAGCTACCACAAGTTTTGGAATTGGTCCAGTAAATGGCCGCAGTCAGCAGGGGTCAGAAGAGGCTGCAATGGCTGCAAGTAATCCTTTGATTGACTGATTTCTCTAATGCAATTTTATTTCCTTTGTTGCATTGGCCACTACATCTTTTTACTGCACTGTAACTGTATTTTATTTGATTTTATGTATCTTTCATTTTATTTTTTCTTAATTGATGTTATCTGATTTTATTCCTTCTAATGTTTTTCTTTGCCCATGTAAAGCACTTTGAAGCTGCCTTGCCTTGCCTTGCCTTGCCTTTGGGGCAACTGCGCCTGTGAAAGTCTGTCCACTAAAAGTGCTTGTTTTTGCCACTGACAGGCTCAGACTGTTATTCGAAGTGTCTGACAACATTAAAGTTCAAAGTTCAAAGAAATCTTTATTATCCCCGAGGGGCAAATTGTTGCACAGCCAGCAGACAATACAATCAATTCAACAATGTACATACACCAATCGACACACAGACACATAGATTTACATGGAGTTATTTAACAGGCCAATAGCAGCAGGAACAAAGGAGTATTTATGTCTATTGGTCCTAAACTTTGGTTGTTCATATCTACGACCAAAGGGAAGCATCCTGAACTCACTGGACAACGGGTGATTAGTGTCAACAAGGACTGACCGGGCCTTTTTAGTGGTTCTGGCCTTGTACAGTTTAGAAAGGTCATTTAGATTTGTGCCAGCAATTTTACTACACATTTTAACAATGCCTTCTAACCTGTTCCTGTTTTTCAAGGTGAGCGACCTAAACCAACAAATAAAAGAGAACGTCAGAACAGACTCAGTAAAACAAGAATAAAACATGTGCGTAAAAGCAGAGTCAACATTAAAACATCTGAGTTTCCGATAAAAAATACATACGTTGATGGGCCTTTGCACAAATAACAAAAGTATTTGGTTCAAAAGTTAACTTGTTATAAATTATTGTCCCCAGATACTTGTAATGCTGAACAATGTCAACAGCTTGACTAGAAATAATAGCAGGAAGAATGGAGGGAGACTTCTTCCTGAAGTCAATGATCAATTCTTTTGTTTTGGACACGTTTATGTCCAAGAAGGAGCGCTTGCACCAGTCTATGAAATCATCCACCACTGGACAATGGTGGATTTCATCATTTCTGAGCAGGCACACAATAACAGAATCATCTGCGAATTTGATGATATGTCTGTCCACATGGTGACTCTGACACTCATTTGGACAAATTGTCACAGGACAAATAAAAGTGGTGAGAGGACACACCCCTGGGGGGAACCTGTGGAAGATAAAAGGGCCTCAGATAAGACACCATTGACTTTCACCTTTTGAGACCTATCTGTTAATTATGGAAAGGATCCCTACAGAGACAGAGCATTTGTTAAAGAGGAAGATCCTTATTGTTTAACCAGAAACAGAAAGTCTCACTCAAGAAAACGTCTCACTCTGAAATCTCGTGAGAGGTTGAGTTGCAAACGACTGTGCAAACCTGAGTCAGAGTTGGAGAGAAGAGTTTACATAGAGGAACTGCTAGCTAGAATTTATTTCCAAAGCCATGGCTGAATATTTAGCTGATTTCGACAATGTAGTTGAGGCATTTGAATTCGATGGCCATCCCTATTTATTTGAGCCAGAGTGTACCGGAAGTATGTATATTGACGGTTTTGAGTATGGGTTTGGGATATGGCAGGAAAATCACAGGTGTAATTTAAAAAATGAATAATGTCTCCATTCCATCCAAGTGTCACAGTAAGCAATGTCAGTTAGCCATGAAACTGGATGATAGTCATTTATTAATGTTTATTGATTACGCATGTGCATATATTTTGCATTAGCAAATGTTGTGCTGTCTTGATTATGTTTTTGTTCATATTGTAGATATGTGGAAAACATTGACTGCCAAATTCACATGTTGGAAGGGAAGTTTGATGCAAACTGCATTTTCTGTGCACTTGTGATTCAGGTTTATGTACTGCAGCCTGTGTTTTGTAAGACTGACCTCCTAGACCTGACTAGCCCACTGGCCTCCAATGTGACTGTTGATATACTGCCTAAATTAAGTGAAACCCAATAAATGTTTTATACTGCTCCAGCACCTAAAAAAAAAAAAAATAGAAAAGACAAGAGAGAAAGAACACGAAAAGAATGCAAGGTCAGGAATAAATCAACAATTTAATTTCCCTTTGGAAATATTTTTTTTTGCTGCATATATGTGTATATATTGCACTCACAAATCCAGGTTTGGTTTGAATACTTAAGCTGCTCTAAGACATGTTATGTAATGCAGAGAGAAATTCAAATTAAATTTAATTAATTCCGTGTCAAAAGAGGCAATGCAGGATTTTGCCAAACAGACTCTGTACTGTTTGTGAGTCTCCCTTGCCGACTCACATGAGTTTGAGGGACAAATATCTGTCTGAATTTCAATGAGGAAATAGCCATAGATTGACATTCATTGTTTTAGGCCTCATAAACACAAATAATTGAATAATTTTATCAGGTATAACTTATAGATTTCAGTCTACAGCTTGATAAATTAATTTAATATATATGGGTTATAGGTTTGATCGTACTGCTCCTCCACTCGACCCAATCACTGGCCCTGACCCCCACCCCCACCCCGACCCAGTTGCCCAAGCACTGCACCCCCAGACAGCGTTCATGGCACTGCGATGGCCGATAATAACAATGGCTTGAACAGCCCAGCACCGTTGCGGCCCACCCTTATTTTCCCCAAACGTCACTTTGGCCAGACTACATGCACTTTCAACCCGGGCTGGTACAGTGGGAGGCCATGGCTGGAGTACTCTGCAAAGCTAGATGAGTGCTTCTGTTTCCGCTGTCAAATTTGGCACAAATAATGACATATTTCGTTTTTGCCAAGCAGGATTTAATAACTGGTCACTGGACAAAAAAGAAAAACACAAAAAAACATGTAAAAAATCAATTGTGATATAGTTATTATTTATACCCAAACTTGAAAACTAAGATGAGCAAATGCTATGGAAGACAAAAATACAAATAATAATATCATTTAGGGTTAGGACTAGATTCCATTTACTATTAGATAAGTAAATATATAAGTGGGGGTGGAGGTGGGTTTAAAATTTAAAATTGACAATGCTAATTAAATTGTAGCTTCACATTTCAATAGAAAATATGTTAGTAGACTAGAAAACTATACTGGATTAAGGCAGATAATTTATTTTCAATATACCAGTCCATGTAGATAATTAGATATAACATAAATAAAGTTGTCCTCCTGTAAGAGGGGGGTGGAGGTGGGTTTAAAATGAAATACATCATGATCTTATGCATTATTAGATTCTATAGCTTTAGTTTTAAATAACATAAAACAGCGTACATTATAGCTTGCAATCCTAAAGAACACTCAGAGTGCCCCGGTACTACAGGGTTCTATCTTCTCAAACTCAGTGGGATTTCTAAATGGGTGGTGATAATTTGTGAAGATTATCTTGTTGAACATTAGGCTACCTGTAAGTGTCATCAAGCCTTTGTTGGCCACAGTTTGATTTCTCCAGAGGAAGAATCCCACTAGACTTTTGCTGATGGAACCACGGCGACATTAACGTCCGGGTTAACCTACAAAAAAATATCATCCCTGGGGCACTCAACACTGCAGCAGCTTGTGACCATCTCTTTCTACACCCCCCC
>LKNJ01003256.1:0-10845 GCA_002120245.1 Maccullochella peelii | reverse complement strand
CCCCCCCCCCCCCCCCCCCCAATCAAAGCAGTCTAGATATGATGACATATCTTTACCAAATGCAGTACAGACATGGTCCTCAACAGTAATATCTCTTAGAATAAATACCAATTCACTCTTTAAAAAATGAGTAATTGGCTGCCCACAATACATAACCTAAATGCAAATCTACACAGGTCACAGAATATGGACACAGCTGATGCCAGACCAGAAGACTTGTAAGCAGGACATGTTCAACATGTCAGGCAAATTAAATAGAATTAAATTCGTTCCCATATTAGACTACATCTAATACACTCAGTTCTCTTGTGCCTTGCTAAAATATCTTATGCATAAAAAAGGCTGGGAATATGGGAAGATGTTTAAGAGAAATTCTGTTTGATATGTGCCTCTGAAAAGATAAGAGTTAATGAAGTTGGAGATAAGTAATTTAATTTCTCTGCCACCTCAGTGGGGAGAGATAAGAACATAATGGAGAGGAGGAAACTGTTAGCTGAAACTGAAGGAATAGGCCAAGCTTTTAGCCCGCATGAAAAGATTTCTGCTGGTCAATAATTAAACCTCATTTCCGAGCTGAGAAATGCAGCTTCAAGTTACAGTCTGATGCTACCATTCAGTAGTTTGTATGGATCGTTGTTTGTGTGTATTAAACACACACAAGAACAAGAACATCAGCATTGCTATGTTGTTGCCAAAAGTTATGCAAATGGCATTTTTAGTCCAAATGAGGCAACTCTAATTAGATGCCTGCTGATGGCTTTTTGACAGGCCAGCTGAACTTGGTGAGAAGCAGCCTAGTTTGCTTTATGAATGTGGTCATCTGGAGAAGAAAATGTGGGGGTGTGAGGTGTAACAAAATGCAAATACACTATATTTTCTCTATACAAAAATGAGACAATATGAAAGTAAGTAAAACATCTGCCTATGTGAGCAATGCAAAGTGGGATCACCTGCGTCCTCTCCCACTGCAACACAACAAGCAAGTTGCATTTAGGGACAAAAAGAAGTGTTTTCTGGCTCAGTCTGGCTGCTGGAGTGGTTTTTCAGTCTGTGTCTTTTGGCCACAAGCACTCAATAGACCAAGCCAACAATCAGCAACTCAGTGTGACAGTTCTCTCCAGTTTCTCTTATTTTCCTCCAGACCCTCTCCTTTCTGCTGCCACATTCATGAAGTCATACAACTATACATTTTCACTCCCAGCTCAAGCTGACATCTCTTCCCCTCAAATTACAGTGCCTACAGCAAATCTGCTTCTGTTTGTCTCCATTGGCATCCTTCCATTGATTTGGTTTGCATTCACGCCTCCTATACACATCACTTTGCGCAGTAAAATCCAGCTGAATCCAAACCAAATGTGTGTATGTTGAGTCCAACCAAACATACCCACATTTTGTCTTTATCTTCTTATAACAGTATTTTTGGGCACTTTACACTGAAATCTAAAAAAATACTAAATAATCTGAATGGTGAAACTGAAACCCCTACGGTGGAATAAATATGTCATTTTCTAGTCATGTTTTGTCAAGTGTATTGTGACCATACTGAACTATGGTCTCTGTATTATGAATAAAACTAATCATCTGATCATTGCACCGCTTGACAGGACACCCACTTTATTGGAAGCAATAACACACGACCTACAAGACCTTCAGTGGAGGCCAGATTTTTCAGATGTAAAAGGGAGGATCACTCCCTATTTGACATTTACAGTAGGTCAGTGTTTCTGAACATTACACTAAAAGTAAAATGGCTGGCATTGTGGCAGCACTGATCAAACCAGTCAGCATACTCATATCCTCAGAAAGTCTGAGTGCTCTAACAGTCTTTTTTTTTTTTCCTATAGTGAGATTGGGTTGTTTAAAGCTCATTTCAAAGCTGTTGAAATGAGTTATTTATTTATGGTTGAGGTGTCACATGTCAGGACAGAACAAAAAATCTTACGCCAGCAACAAACACCTACAACATTGAATCTGTGGAGAAGATGGAGATGGTGGGTTTAAGAAAGAGGCCAGGTAAACTGCAGTGTGATTTCCCATCGGGCTCGAAAGGATAAACTCCATGGGATTTCTTACCACATTTTTTTATGCTGAAGTTTGCCCAGCTATCGACCCAGTGCCACACAACTTCCTCCCAAGAATGATTACCTGCTAAAAAAAGCGGACCTACTTACATGCCACTTTTTCCACCTTTATTTCCTATTTTTGTGTGTGTTCCCTATTATGCTCCGTTTTTGCTTTGCTAATGACAGTTTTTATTTCTTTCTGAGGATCATGAAAACACGAATGATGAATTGCCTCGTCACATCTGTAGAAAAAAAGCGGAAATAATAAATCGACCGCTCAGTGTTTTGACTCTGAAAATCATTGACAGTCTATCTGAATGGAGAGTACTGAACCATGACTGTCTTGTGAAGAGCATTTACATATTGTAAACTATAACATACATAAACTTTTTATGCATTCATTTACATTTTCTTTTCAATACTCATTTATTTTCTGTGTTCCCTTAACAGCAGAAAAGTCATCTTCCACTTGTATTATCTATATTTTGTTTTGCAGAAGATCAGACCTTCCCTTTTTTAGAACAGAATGGGTGATGTACTGTATACAGTAAATATACCGGTGTATAATGTAAATAAAGATAATGCATTAACAACGTCATCTATTTGATTTATTTTTCATCAGTTCTCTTACATTTACCAGAGCTACTTCAGCAGTAAGAGGCAAATTCACTCTGTGCTCTTTCCATTTGAAGGTAAGAGCAAGCTGTGGGCAGTAATTATGAAGAATTGGACATGAAATTGGAAAGTGAAAGTGAAAGGTAGAAAATGACTTACATGTGCATTTCAAGGTCAATAAATTTGAGCGAAGCGATCGCTGAATGAACAAAGCATTTTGTCTAGCAGATTGATTGGAAATGCTGCAGAGTCAGCTTTCTTATTCTCCCTAAAAGGATTCTTTCAGCGGATGAAGGAGTTTAGGGGATACAGTCAGGGTGGGTTGTATTAACTTATACAACCTGTGGTAAACCTCTCTGATGAATGCAGCAGAGCAAATGGCGCATGGTTGATTAATTGTGGTTCCTTTTCCCATGCTGCTGAAAAGCAAAGAACATTTGTAAAATAATACAAAATGGATGATCTAACCGTACAAATTTACAGCAGCACTGAAGAGCAATGAAAGTGCTTTACCGGGCTGATCTTTGCTGCATGGCCATGGTCAGTTTCCACTTAGAGGATTTTGTTGGACAGGTGTGAACCTGATAACAATTGAATCCTCTGCAACTGCTGTTGAGTGATATATACTTTTTTCCACAGCAACCAAGCGGACTGTGACAGATGGAAACGTAGGGGAAAAGGGGGTTGGAACAGCTTGCTGCCACACACCTCTCTCACTCTCACTCTCACTCTCACACACACACACACACACAGTATGCTCACCGGTCGGTAGGAAGTCCTGAAACTGTCTGCTGCTAGCCCATGAAATAAGCTGCTCCCACACTGTTCCACCATGTGCTTTAATTTGGGGCTTCAGTGGTCAGAACTTCATTCTGTTGACCCCGTTTCTCCCAGCTGAACTTCAGAAGTGTGTGTTTTTTCGTCTCCAAACTCACTTTTCGAGTGTCTTTTGAAAGTAAAAGTGAAAATCCTGCTGATGTCTACTTCCTAATAATTGCCTGAATCAGAATCAAAAAAGGAAAGGAATTAATTGCAGGTTGTTAATGCTGAAGGAGTGCCGATGCTGTAATAACATCTAGACACGAATCAATAGAAACTGAACTGAAACTGATGTGAGGGCTTCCCACAGTAAGTGGTCAGTTTCTAGTGTCTAAGCCATTAGACACATTACCTAATGGCATAGGATGTGCCATAAGAGAATGGGTACATACAGAATGACTTCAGCCTCTTTTGTCATTTCCTATTTACCAACCATTTTAAGATGGTAAATAATAAAAATAAAAAAATACTCCATTTTGGTGATATCTGGTTCTGACATTTGTCAGACCTCTAGATGTCATTAACAATCATTTTCACAGTGACCAGGGTAATGGGTCTACATCTCAACATATATACACAGGAATAAATCATATCCAACTGTTTTTGTTGTTGTTGTTTTTTTGCATGAACCTCGTATAAGGTCATGGATTAGCTGCAGCTGGCAATAGATTGATTCTGGCTGTACTGGAATTCCTCCAGGAACTCTGCATTGGGCCGGGGGCCATATTTTGACGTGCTCTGCGCCTCCGCCTGCCAAGATTGTGTCATAAAAATATGCATAGTACGGGTGTTGTTTGTTTGCATACTGCATGTTGAATAAGGTGCTAGGACACGCGTCGGGTGATATCAAGCCTGATTTCACAAGCTACTCAACTAGCACCGCTTCCCACAGTAGCTTACTGACAACCTACTATACTGGCTCCATTTCAGGTCCGATTATAAATCATAAACCACAGCCATCACAGTTCAGTTTAGCAGCAATCCTGCTAATGAAATCACTGAATAGCTGCAAGCTTTTACTCAGCAAATAGTTAGAGCCACTTAGAGTGAAGAGTATAAAACATAAAATGTCTGTTGAAATCTACAAGAATAACTGTTCATAATGGGATTAGACCATGATAGTTCTGAATCCAATGATTTATAATGATAAAAAGGAAATGTATTAATTCATATAGACTTTCAACCGAAGGGAAAGAGGGGAGAGAGTGACCAAAGCTTCTACAGTATGCTGGGAGTAATGTACTGCGGAAAAAAAAAATATATATAGAGAGAGAGAGAGATATTTTTTGACATCTGAATGCATTTTCTTATCTTTTAAAAGAAAGGAGGGGAGAATGGCTTTGGTGCCTTAAAGTGTCAGTGAAAAGCTCCGACAACTGATACAGCTGCTGTAAGTTCTTATCAAGCCTACAGGACAGACTAGTAAGCAAGCATGGACGTTGTGAAAAAGGAAGGAATGCACCGTTTCAACAGGCTTTTAAAATCAGTCCTTGCTTTTGACTGCATTTCCATAAATCAAGAACTAATAGTCAGTACAAATGGCATACCACACATATGGGTTTACACATATACCTCATCTAAAGCTCAAACCAAAAGGCTGGCAGAGTGAACTCAATGAATTATTATTCCATATTTAATCAGTGGCCACAGCATATGTATATTTTTAGATGATAAAGTATAGTGTAATTTGTCTTTTGCACTGTCATCCAGCTACGCACTTCAGGTCCCTCCTGCATTGCACAAATAAAATGTGTTTTAGGCCTCTGTTTTTCTTATATCTACACCAAGGCCACCAATGCAAATGCTTATACCTTTATTGGACTGAGCAAAATACTTATATGCACTCCAATCAGACTGAAAAAGAAACAGTATTATGTACAGTGTTGTGAGTGATGCCAGAAAACTCACAGTTTTCCTGACATGCAAAATCCAATACAATCTATGGGACAAAATTGATTGCAGATTTGTACTGATCTTGTACACAGAGCTGCTGGTTAAAATGAAATTAGTCTTGCAGTCCAGAATCCCCACCCCCTCCGCTCTCAGTCAAGAGCCCATTAGTAAACCAGTGACAGACTCCATTCTGTTCCAGGAATATATGGCCCTTCACTGACCTTGTTTGATTACATCGCTGCTCACCATTTCTCTTTTGTGAGTCCAAGAAAGAACCTCCTTAGTCAAGTTACTTACCCAAGTATCTGTTCCTGGATTGATTTCTGGGTCACTTTTCTCATCATTAGCATCGAGTGCGAAAGGATTTTCTGAGAAAACCCATCAAAATGGATGGGTTCTTTGCATTTTCTACCTGCACTTTAACAGGATAATAAAGAAGATTATTTACTGCCCTGTATCACAGAATGACCACAATACAGCTGTGAGGAGCCTATAGTGTTAGTGATCAATACTGTAGCCGCATGATGTTATTAAAATCCCCCGTGGGTTCGAGTGACACTCAGTTATTTAGTGTTAATTATGTATCAGACAGTGTGACTCAGATGTGAGGAACCAAGATGACAGGATGTTTTTCATCTCTTAAGGATGACACAGCAAATAAAAAAATGTTTCAAATGTGTCTAGGCTTCACACACTTAAATACAAATCCATCTTCTCTCAGTCTGTCTCTTGGATCTGCACACATTACCAATCCAATGGCTTTCGTGTGACGAGATGGGAGATGAGTCCACTAACCTTGTCTCTGTGGCACTTCCTGAATGGTGAAAACAGGATAAAAGAAGAGACTGTGATATCTCTTCCCCTGCTCAGTCATCGGTGTCACATTTCACCGGGGCCACAAAAGAGATCCCTGGCAGTTCACTTGAGCCAGCACCTCGGCTCTCTGTGCTCATCAATGACAATACAGAGCGGTGTAAACTGGCCATTTCATCTCAGACAGGTGGCTGAGTGGCATGTTTGATTTATCTAGTGCACATCTTTGTGCTTGGGTTGATGCTGAAAGACAGAGGCTCTGTTTACATCACCCTTGGATAGAACAGTTGTGTGTGTGGATACTCAAACTGTGTTTTGATGTAACATATCGAAGCTGGTCTCAGTACCCATATCTCTGTTGTAGTGACTCTCATATCTTTTCTTGAGGTACTTTGAGAATTTTGCCTAATCCTGAATCCACATCACCTCAAACTGTTTCCTTTGTGAGATGCTTTATTAGCCCTTTTTAAAAAGCATCTTGATACTGACAGCTTCAACCTGACAGATAATCTTGCTGTTCAGCTAAAGAATGAGTGCAGACCTCTGACCGGGAACACAATGTCAAATTATAATCATGCAAATATTTATACACCTTTCCGATTTAAATGAATACTGACTCTGCTGTAGGCTTGTGAATATTTAAAGGGAAAAAAACAACAGGCTTTGTAATAATCTGCTGCCCAAATACAGAACAGGAAACAAACATAATCATCTGGTAAATGTTAGCCGCTAAAGCCAATATTCACTCTTCCTTCAGACTAAATTTTATATGAGAGCCTAAAACCTTTTCTAATCAACATGAATAACTGAAGCAGTTTCGGCCTTGAATTACACGCAGCCATTGAAACTTTGTAAAAGGGTCATCTGCTTACATTTTTGGTACATCTAAGGTACTGACCTACCACTGCAAACAGACAGATCCCAATAACAAACAAACACTGCCATGTTTGCCCTGCAAGCTGAGCCGCTGTGATAATTCTCCTCTCTCAGCTTGCTATCTAAACAGGTAACAGCACATGCATACATTACCAGTTTACAACTCTGAAGTGTATGGTTGATGTCAGTATGATAATAGCAGTGTGATAGACTATTTACCCTTGTAGGGAAAATGTTCTGCCTTTTGTCTCCCTCGAATGAAGTCATAGGTCAGCTGCTGGAAGCTAAGTATGCTAATGTTAGCTAGCCAACTAATACATCCTGGCATATTTATTTCAAATGCTTATATGCTACCTTGAGTTGAATAGCATCACAGTTTACTACAGGACTGGAATGGATGGAGGTATTCTTAGACTAGCTGTAAATCCATGTTTGGACTGACATTAGCAGCGCATGGAAAACGCAGCCTCCTCTATCATTTCAATTTAACATAAAGTCCACCAAAACTACTTGGTTAGGATTAGGAAAAGATCATGGTTTGGGTTAAAATAAGTATGTTAGTAAATTAAGTTTAGTAAGTTAAGTTACGTGACGTGACTTACCTCAATAACGTTGACTTTTGGTTTGACACGGGACACAAACAGTGCCCTCCTGGGTGAAAGTCCTGTGTTGTTTGGCCCATATCCATCCACCCCGTCCACCTACCTACGCGAACTTTGTCGCCCTTTATACTACCTCACCGGACTTCCGCCTTTGATCCCATAATAATTACTATGACCACTAGAGGTTTCCGTACATACAAACGTAAATATGGGTAAAGTTGAACCTTGCTCAGCTTTTACTATGAAATATGCAATGTAGCATCGTCTGGCAACACACTGCGTTCGCAATCAGATATGTGGAAGCACACATTCCTGGTAGATTACTCTGTAATATGAACGCGAGTCATTCTGCTGTTAACCTGCCAATTGTTGACACAGAGGACACACAGAGTTATAACAGGGACAATCATTCTATTGATAACTTTACACAGTTTTTTTTTTTTTGTAGAATCAGTAAACCATTGGAAAATGTTGCCACGTGGCATTATAAACCGCCTCATCTAGCAATATAAAGTAAACAAAAGCAATAAAATAATCACTAATCGTCCTCACATGCTGCTCCCTCAGCAGGTGCCATTTATTTCTAAAAATGTTGAACTAAAACTAAATTAAGCTGCAAACTAAAATGACAGAAAATGCTGTAATCAATGATAGCTTACGGGGTACATTTTTAAGAAGGAAAGCTGGATGTCTGTGAAACTCAGCTGTGGCAGATATGGCCTTGACAGTTAATTGGAAATGTAAAAAATACAGTGGCAACATATATCGCACCAACTGCACAGGCTCCATTCAAAAATGCACCAGTGGTGTCTGAGATATCACACAATCTGAATAAATGAAGGACTGACAATTCTATCAACCTTTGCAAGCAGATAAGTTGTATGTGAAAAAACCCACATTTTTTAATAAGAACTACATCTGCTGATGCAGTATGTGTGTCAGTCATCTGTATGCATCTACATCTTCTACAATACTTAAAGTCCAAACTCATAAATCGCACCACTGACTGCTCTGCCATCTTTATTTCCTTCACCTCGGTCATCATTGATGGGCTGATGACAGTATGGCAGATTGTTTTTTGACCATCTCATCAATCAAATCCACAAATGCCCAATGATACTGTGAGTTTGGACATTAAGGGATATAGGGCACATTTAGATAATGTTAATGTACAATATGATTCACAAGTAGGTGGTGTTATCAAAGATTATTGCTTGACACAATGATGTATTTCACAGATGTGTGCAAGGTGATTGTAAATGTCATGCCGCGCTGTTTGTGCAATGAGCCTGCCTTCTCTTTTATGTTTGTTTCGCTGATCAGTGGTGAGTGTATTTAAGTTCACAAATCCCCCAAAAATTCATGTTTAAGTGTTGCTTTTGCCTTCGTATAATCATCCAAAATGGTTATCACTGATTATGCCCACAAATGATCCCTCTCTACCTTTAAATTTCTTTCTATCTGTTGCCGTACAATGCATTACTTCTCGTGCACCATGAGCCACAACAGGTGATTTGTAAGGCAAAAGGCTTAGATGAACTATTGAAACATCTTTGCAGCTGCATTTTCAGTCTCTACAGAGTGGCTTCTCATCAGGCAGACATCACTGAGCATACTCAGGGGCATTGTATTGCTAGTTTGATGGGATGAGAAGAATGAGCTACACTTGACATCTTCATTGTATGTATTGTAAACGGCGTGCCTCTTCCCTGTGTTCCTAATATTTTTTGGATGTCACTGGATGTCTTTTGTCAAAGTGCCCTTGAACCATGGTAATCTGAAGCACTCTTTTTGTAAAGCCTTTATTTGAAATTGACAACTAATCCATTCAGCCAGTCACAAAACTGCATGAATAGGAGGCGGCAGCAAAGAGGGCATAGACAAATACAAAATGATCTTTTTTTGAACAAGCTGGCTAGCTAGTGTGGCTCTAGGGATGGCAATGTTGGTCTGTTGTTGTAGGCTATCATGTTTGTTATAATGTTACAATTTCATCTGCCCAATAATAGGGCACCGTTATATTACCCTGTCTTGTAGTTGACAGTTTCACTCTCGATGTCACTGTTGTTATTTTGCACTAGCTGTACATTAAGGATGTATAGTCACCTTAGTCATAATGCTTTGTCCTAGTTTACGTACCTTTTTGTTGTTGTTTGGTGATTAACGTTTGCTGTTTGTAGCCGTTAGCCTCTTCGCTATTACGTGGCAAAGTGTTCAAAGACAATTGGGCATGAGAGAAAACACGGTAATGTTATTGGTCACAGGAAGTGACAACGTCATTTTCTGCGACAGTATTTTGGTTAGTGTGGACTTTACGCCAGCGTAGCGAAGATGAACCTCATGTCTCCGCGGTGCAACCAAACACCAACACAGTTTTAGTATCAAACTAACTAGTTTGAACATCTTGTTTAGTGTGGACAAACACCCTAACTTAAGAGAGAACTCACATATAGCTGGTGCTACAGGCTGCTGAGGAGGAAAGCTAAAGACTTTGGTGATCCCCTGACTTTTTTAGCTTCAGCACAAGAGGAACCTTGAGTGACGTATACGTGATACGGTGATTGGTCAAACACATGAGCCAATGCAGCACCGGCAACCGCCATCTTTAATAACAGCTCGTAATGGTAGCCTTAAAAAATTGACTAAAACACAGACAAATGGACTGACAGCGAAGTCCAGGCTTTGTTGAGTGTATATGCGACGGGGGAAATACAATGCGATTTTGACCCATCAAAGCGAAATATAAAAATCTTTCGATTGACATTGCTATACCAACTCCCGGCCGGCTTGCATCACTTCAGCGTTCCTATTGGCAGTGCGAATGCAAACAGAAGAAAGCCCTTGAAGGTATGTAGATCTCGGGGGAGCTCCCCAGGAGGCAGTTCCTCTCAGGGAGTCACCAGAACAGTTTGGTCCGAAAACGCCTATTCTGTGCATGATAGAGGGTTTGCTGTTGTTCAGGCAAGCCTGTGCCTAAGTTGCTTCACAGAGCTGCTAGCGTGGCTTTTGACTCGTTTTTCTATGTTAGAACACCTGTGAGAAAATCAGAAATTAAAGCCACTGTGGAGTAGGTTAAACTACTGCAGTGTACACAAATGACTGTAAAATAAAGATCAAATAAATCAGAATCAGAATCAGAATCGGGTTTATTGCCAAGTAGGTTT
>LKNJ01003255.1:0-89260 GCA_002120245.1 Maccullochella peelii | reverse complement strand
CAAGGAAAAACTCCCTTTTAACAGGAAGAAACCTCCAGCAGAACCAGGGTCTGGGTGGGCGGTCATCTGCCTCAACCGGTTGGGTTGAGAGAGAGGGGAGGGAGAGAGCGAGGGAGAGAGAGACAGCAGGAGGAAAGCAAACATGCAGCAGCACAGCACTGTTCAGTTCTAGATACAGATGTAAAGCAGTAGTGGAAATAGTATTAATGTTAATACAAATAAAAGTAATAGCAATGTGATAGTAGTAATACTAATAATAAGTCCATAGACAGCAACAACAGCAGCAACTGCCGAGCAGCAGCACGGGGGCAGCAGATGGCCCGCATCACAGATCCAGGCTCCGCAACCACAGATCACAGCTCCGCAGCTCCGCAACCACAGATCNAATTGCTACTAACATTTACTACTGAATGTATTGCTGTAACTGTTTAGATTGTGCACTGAGGGTCAAGAGGTTTCCCTCCACTGGCTGGAAGGTTTTCTCTTGATTTTTGGTACGGGAGAAAGGTGCAGCTTGGCTTTTACTCGCTCCCCGCCAAACAGGGAGGAGAGGTTTACCAATTCAATTCAATTCAATTCAGTTTTATTTATATAGCGCCATATCATAACAAAGTTATCTCAGGGCACTTTGTCATAAAGAGCAGGTCTAGACCAACTCCTTATGTGTACAGAGACCCAACAATTCCCACCAAGAGCAAGCACAAGCAACAGTGGCAAGGAAAAACTCCCTTTTAACAGGAAGAAACCTCCAGCAGAACCAGGCTCTGGGTGGGCGGTCATCTGCCTCGACCGGTTGGGTTGAGAGAGAGGGGAGGGAGAGAGCGAGGGAGAGAGAGAGAGAGAGAGCATGAGGAAAGTGAACATGCAGTAGCACAGCACTGTTCAGTTCTACACACAGATGTAAAGCAGTAGTGGAAATAGTATTAATGTTAATACAAATAAAAGTAATAGCAATGTGTGTAGTAATACTAATAATAAGTCCATAGACAGCAACAACAGCAGCAACTGCCGAGCAGCAGCACGGGGGCAGCAGATGGCCTGCATCACAGATCCAGGCTCTGCAACCACAGATCACAGCTCCGCAGCTCCGCAACCACAGATCACAGCTCCGCAGCTCCGCAACCCGAGATCACGACGCCGTAGCTCCGCTACCCCAGATCCAGACGCCGTAGCTCCGCAACCACAGGTCGAGACGCCGTAGCTCCGCAACCCCAGATCCAGATGCCGTAGCTCCGCAACCACCGATCCAGACGCCGTAGCACCGCAACTACCGGTCCATACCCTGCAGCTCTGCAACCACAGGTCGAGACTCCGCAGCTCTGGGGGCAGAATTGATGACACCATAGATGCAGCAAGGAAGTCCAGACATGTCAGATTTTAAGTAGAGAGATGTACAGAGAGTTGGAAGATCGTTGTTCTACATGTTATTCTTTTATGTTTTTGTTTTTTGCACATTGTTCTTCTGGTATTAGGTTATAATATATAGTAATAATATTGAAATACAGTAATAATATTTATCATCTCAGTTCGTTTTGATCAATAATGCATCCAGTGGTGACAGATGATAGTCATGTGGATTTTTTGTCTTGCTTTACAGTTGATTTTCATGATAAAACATTAGATGGTAACATGAAATTTCCCATGAAAACAAACCAAATAAAAGGTAATTTTTTTTATATGCATCTAACGTGATTTCATTGTTTCAATTCTAGCCCGTCCCCCCATAAAAAGGTCTTCAAGACCTTTGCTCTTACCAAGGGCTCCACAATGTCAGTATAGCTAAATACAGATTGGAGAGCAGCATTACATCAATATTTAAAAAATGCACTCTATAGTTGGATATCTCATACATTATAGGTGGTTGGCCATGTCACTTTTTTATGCTTTACAGCTGTTCCATCAGTATCAAACAGCATGCACCAAGGCACAAGCAGTACCCATAAGGCAGCAGTGTTGAGGAAAGCCAACAGATAAGAGAAGGTAAATTTATAGCAATTGTCGGGGTGGATGAGTCCGGGTCCAGGCCAGCGTTAAAGCTCAGACCTCACCGCCGACACTTAGTGTTCAGCGCACCTGCTTCGCTGCTGAAGTCTAACAGGTTCAAAGAAATTCACTGGAGAAGATCAGAGTTTCATGCAATTAGAGTTTATTCTTTGCAGAGCCCAACGCAGCCAATGTTAGCCCTCATCTATGGTAGGACACGTGAGAGAGATATGAGATGAAAGATGAACTGCACGCAGGTGGCCGAGGGAGGCTACCAGCGATGCAGCAGTGAGATTGGAAATCATTTTTAATGAGGGATACTGCCGACTACAGTAGTGGCACAGCGTTATTGAGAGCTGTAGCATCAGCGAGGCCAAGCAGTGGCATAGCACAAGTGGGAGCTGGGAATTTCCTCAATGATATACTAGCGTTAGTGAGGATTAAGCAGTGGAACAGCATAAGTTATGGCTTGGAATGTCCCTAATGATATAAGTTTCTGTTAGGATCTATGGTATTTGTTTGGTTTTGGTTATGTTTTGGTCAAGGTTCAGGTATTATTTTGAAAGGTCTTGTTTCATGTTTCCTGTGTGTTCTTGTCCTCCTGTCTCAGCCCTTGATTATGTTTACCTGTTCCCCATTACGCACCTCTTTCTGTTTTCCCTCGTTAGTCTTTGCCTATTTATGCCTGTCCCTTCTCTTTGTGCTTTGTTGGGTCATTGTCTCACACACTGTTGTCACTGTTAGTTCGTCTCTGTCCTCATGCTAGATTGTGTTGGTGTTTTCATGTTTCCAAGTTCCATGATCCATGTGCCATATTCTTCGTTCCTGGAATCCCTTCTACAGTACTCTTTGCCTGATTAGATCCCGTAACACTCATATCTGGACTCATTCCATACTCCACGTAAGAAGCTTTCTGTTCTCCTAGACTTCCCATGCTCTCCTGTTTCTAAACTGTTTCATGTTGGATTTCTTCTGTTCACTGTTCACCCGGACATTACAAATTCCTGTGTTTTGGACTTACCTGTTTTCACATACCTGTCTACATGCCCTCGACCATAATCAGCATCAATAAACTTTGCTTCCACTTCTACCTCTGAGTATGTCTGCGTTTGGGTCCAACACCTACAACCCTGTTACCCCTCATCCTAATAGATATCACCTAGCATCCACAATTCCTAACAAGTTTCGATTCCACCACACCTGCAGGGGCCCCTTACTTCCTCTGATTACACACAATGTCTCTACATGCAACATTTGATATGGATATAACTAAGAAAGTAAGTAAATAAGTAAAACTTTAAGTGATATATTTGAATACAATGACTACTATTAGTTATTACGTTATAATAACAGTCCTCTATACATGTGGTTTACCATAACACAATTTATTGTAGAATACCACACAGGGACCCTGAGAGAGATATAGGGTTACCTTCTCGTCAAAGTCAAATCTGACAGTTCTAGGTGAAAGGTCATCCAATCAGAGAGTGCCACGTCACGATGTCCCGCCTCCTAAGCCCCTCCCCTAGCTCCTCCCCTCAACCAATGAGATATTGCCACGTCATCACAAAGCGCCCCTCCCGTCAACCAATGAGATATTGCCACGTCATCACAAAGCGCTCTGGTTAAAGCAGGCAATAATAAATTAAATTATAAATTATATTATTCTACTATTCTACTATAGCAAATCAATAAAAATGTTCACACACACACACACACGTTTTTTTTTATACACAGGCAGAGGATGATGATAGGATTCAATACTGCATTTTCGGCAACTATTTAAACACAAAATTAGATTCTTTTGTTGAGCGGTTTAAAAAGAAATTAAACATTCAAATGCAAGTAACAAAATACCAGTATTCATGNAATGTTTGCCTAATGGCGTGTAGTCCAGTAATAGGAATTCAAAAGTTATTAAATAATGGTCGGACAAAAAAGGATTCTGTGGAAAGACTATTAGATGTTCAATTTCAATGCCATAGACCAGAACAAGATCAAGGGTGTGGTTAAAACAGTGAGTGGGTTTATGTACACTCTGACAGAAGCCAATTGAATCTAATAATGAGATAAACGCAGCACTAAGGCTATCATTTTCTACATCCACATGAATATTAAAATCACCTACAATGATTACTTTGTCTGTTTTAAGGACTAAACCTGATAAAAACTCTGAGAATTCAGATAAAAATTCAGAATACGGTCCAGGAGCGCGGTACACTATAACAAACAGAAGTGGCTGTAGTGTTTTCCAGAGGCCTGAAGATGTAAAACTATACTGAAACTATATAAGTATTTCCAAAGAAAAGCACAGAGATTAGAGAAACGTAAAAACATGATCATATTTGAATGCAGCAGAATTTTGTGGTTCATTATCTCCTACCCCAGTAAGCATCAAGATCTGATGCCCATGTTGGGAACCACTGTGTTAGGATATGATTAAGATCTGAAAGGGGAGTTTTACGCTTGAGGTGGTTTTAACCTTTGTTGAAAAAGATTTGATGCACTAAATGGGATATGGAAATGCCTTTGCTGACTAAGTTCTGACGTAGCAAACATTTAACTCACATGACTGACCAGCTGTTTCCGCTGAACTGTTCTGCATTAATTTGGATGATGAAGATGAGAAAGATTCCATGTTTATGACTTGTGAGCGTTTGTGTCACCAGACAACTCAAGATGGTTTTTATGCAGAGTTAGTTGTGTGAAGGTTAAAAATAGATTGTAAGCATAGCACTATATCCATTAAATATGGGTTTAATATACCTTAAACAACAAATGCTGATACGAGGCATCTATTAGTTTGCTTTTTTCAGACACTTCCATATTAATAGGTGCCAAGCCTGTCGTACAATGGTATGATAGTCTTAAACTGGTATTTACGCTAACCTGTATTTGACATGAACATGACATAACCTGTAAAGAACAAGTTAAGTGTGTATAGAAAATGGATCGACGATTTAACAGTATCAGACGGCACTTGCTTGGTCAAGAATCTCTCAACATGAATTTGAGTGAAATAGAACTCAAAGTTTGAAAAGGAGGTCAGCTGCAGACTGGCAGACATCCTGAGCTCTGTCCTCAGCTCACAGTATAACAACTTTCAAAGTATTACAGACACTGCAGGAGTCAGAAAGACAGAAATAGACTCAATTCAGCGTTTGGCTTTGTCAGCGGATTCCAACACCTAAAACCAGTTGTTTCTTCATGACTACTGCAGTGCATTAAGGGGAAATTATACTCTACCATAGCCGATGCATTCTGACTGCTTACAGCATTTCATGTACTTATTCTGTTGCCTGTTTGACTCTGCTTCGTAGGCTTTATTTCGCATAATTCCTTCCAAACACAACTTAACATAAATATTTGGAATGAGCGCTTATACTTAAAAATGGCATCTTGCAGGAATTAATAATGTGAAGATTACATTCTTTCACGACTAAACAACTATGTGACAACAGTGTTGGGTAAGTTACTTGGCAATTGGAATCAATTACTTTACTCATAAAAAAGGCAGTCACGTTACCTTACGAATAAGAGTAGCAGTGCATTACCCTTCACATTACTTTCTGTTACTGAGCCTAGCTCCCTCAAAGGTGCGTGCCAACAACTTGGTAAAATATATAGCGAATAACCATGTCTCGCTTTCTATCTCTTCATGTGTTAAAAACACAGAGATTAGCAGCTAGCCTTCACAGTAACGCTATTTACAGCTAGCAATAGCTAGCTCTGTTGCTAGCTAAACTCTGAATAAAATACAGCTGAGTCCTGGATACCAGTAGCTAGCTTGCCAATTAATAAGGCATGCCATGTAACATGTCCTGAATCTTACTTGAGACTGCTCTGACCAGGGAGGTGATAGTGTGACACACATCTTAATTTAGTAAAAAGACCAAAAGTCATTTTAATGATCATTTTACAGTGAAGTGTTACCATTTAAATTTTTATGAAAACTCCTGAAAGAACATTGTTAAATACACAATGGGGATTTCTTTAAAATATCGTTGTTATAATAGTTCCTGACACAATGGTGGTCAGCTGACAGTAATTTCAATGTCAACTTATGTTGATCCTTCGCGCAAATCCTGGAAGGAACGCAAGCAAGCACACCTCCCAAAATGTTAGAGTAATGGAGCATTACTGTAGTTGACTTTGCCTCCCTTACATACTTGTTACTGGCACTGAAGTTTTATGATGAGTCCAACTCATGCCGTTTGTTAGCATACCACTCCATTTGGAGCATGGTATTTACATTTTTCTGCATTTGGCTCATTTCATAAAAGCTCCAGAGAAGATGACAACATTTAAACCCAACCATTCCACTTTTATTTGAATTTTTTTATTTATTTTTTTGGTCTGTTTTTAACCAACCCATAACCTGTCTGCACTACCAAAAGACAAAGAAGCTAATGACTGACAAAAAATAAATAAATAATAAATAAATAAATTATATATATATATATATATATACACACACACAGGAGTGACTATTTTGACTACGTAACTACTAAGTTAACAAGCAAAAAGACACAAAAAGTCCGTGACCTTACATCTTAAATTAGGCTAAAACAACTAATCACTAAAATGACTAATCTCCTTTAAAGATTTTTTTGTCATTCATCTATTTTTGTGCATCTTCATAAGGAGAGTGACAGAAAAAAGCACCCACCCACCGCTCTCACACATACACACACAGGCTCCACAAACTTGGCGTTCTTTCATTAATTCACATAAGAGGGGTTTAAAGGGATGATTTTCTGATTCCAGGAGGGTGTTCAAAGTTTCATAACAAGAAAAATACAGTGTGTGTGCATGTGTGTGTGTGTGTGTGTGTGTATATAAGCGTGCGTCACTGGTACTCTACATGAACTGGTTATGAAACAGTCTTACTAAGTGGGTGTGTGAATTAATCACATCAGTTCAACTTCAAATGGTGCAAACATTGCACACGTACACATGCACGGATACACTCATATTGACCCATTGTGAGTGACTCATTGATACCTGATAAAAACCACAACATAAAAAGCACTTGAAATTATTAGATATTATCCTCTTAAAGGGTTCAATGTGTAAATGGTGTTAAAAGGTTGCCCTCCTTCAAGAAAAACAGTTGTTGTTTTCTTGAGTAATGCACTTAAGATCCAGCTGATCCTGTGAAGGTGTTAGCTGTACAGTAATAGAAGACTGGTTGCATCGGGAAGCTCCCAACCGAGAATGGAGTTATGACAAAGCCAGAGAGAGAGAAATGAGCATGTTTAGTCAGCTTAAGTGTGTATGTAATGTATAACGCATGAGAGGTGACCTGAAAAAATGGTGGAGGCAAAGAATGGCAAGAATTGGAGTGGAATTTTTTAGGTCCCTTTCACGACTGTAGTTTGGTTTACTTGGTCTAGACCAGAGGGGAAAAAAATGCATTGTTGCCTTTTAGTTCTATTCAGTTTCATGTTCACACTGATATATAACAAATAAACCAAAATATTCTCTATTAGGATCCATGTGAAATCATGACATTAAACAAGAAAAAGATCATAATCAGGATGTGGGTCTTGCTCTTTTAGTGTCCCTAAGTTAGTAAAAAAAGAGAATTTTCTTAGCACTGATTTTTCTCAGGTCCGAAATATGAGCAGCACACATTGTGATGAGTTGGTGGACCGATTGTCATGGGTTGAAAAGCTCACAGAAGTCAGATTTGATAAAACATAAATGTTTATGGGTCACAAGTCTGTTATTAATGCTAGTTGTTTCCACCATTTCCTCCTCCTAATTGTACAATTAGAGCATTAATGTTAATCCCAATTCATGCCTCCCACACACAGAAACACACACACACACATATACAGACAAACACACTTGGATTTATATGTGTTTGGATCTTCTGTTATTCCTAGTGCCTGTGAATTTCCACATGATGAAAAGTTTAAAAAATAAAATAAAAAGCATTCACAAGTGTATTGATTTTTGTGGAACTCGGCTGAGGTCAATGGGACACCTTCTGATTAACTTTGAATCTGAACACATCTCATATTTCTGATTGCATATTCACTTTGCATATTCACTTTGCTTGGTGTGACACCCAGGGAACCGGGCGCATCAAAACAGCCTTGTATCATGTTGGCAAACCACAAGAAACAGGCTCATGACCCATTTTTTGGTTCGAATGTGCTCTAAATTCACTCAAACTTTTTCCATTCCTTGCTTTGGATGGTGGACTGACTGACTGGATGATTTCACACAGTGACAGTTCATTTGGCCAGGTGAGAACAATGCCAGGTGTACTTACTTAAAGATACTTAAAAATGCAGGAATCAGTCTTCCTCCATGAACTGAATTAGGAAAAAGAATACAACTTCAACCAAATATAACAAACCACTCAAATATCCAATATTTTCGGTATAAAGAGATAAATGAGGACATCTAATAGCCAGCAGCTTCTTCATGCTTGGAAGGTGAAGCAGAAGCAACTGAGGCAAATGTAGTTGGGATAAAGTGAATTGCACCCTGATAAATGTGCTGAGGAGTGGATTTTGTTAATCCTTAGAACCATTTACAGGAATAATGAAATATTCAAGTTATTCATCAAAAATTGAAAAGGGAAGCAAAATTAACTCCCCCTGTACTGCCAAAATGTGTAAGCTCGCACCATGACAGCTTACTCTAACTCAAGAGGTATGATCAATGTGACATTAACAAGTTCTCATTGGCTTGTAATTTGGTGGTGTAAAAATCAAATTTTCCCCATCCAAATAGCCATGAGGGTCAGTGTGATGTCAATTTTATCATCTGCCCATGTCCGTAAGAGGTCTGCAAATAAATCAACGTGCAGCCCAAATTCAAAGGCTTTATTGGCATGAACGTTCCAAAAACAATTTTGCCAAAGCATCAAAGTACAAATTGACCAAATATTTGCACAATACATAAAAACAGTAATATTTGTAATAACACAACATGATCTCTCATGACTGCGCGGTAAATATGAAGTCACCACAAGCAGCCAGTAATCTTAGCTTAGCACAAAGACTGAAAACGGGGAAACAGCTTGCCCTGCTCTGCCCAAGGGTAGTTACTGTGACTGGCCAAGAAGTGCTTGGCATAACCCCCTGTAAAACTATAACATGAAGTTTTTATACTACAGTGTAGCTTCTTTGATTTGGTCCAAAGAAAACCAGCTGGTGGTGTAACTCTATCCTATAGTAAAGTATTACAACTAATTTTAAGTGTAACATTATTAACAGTTCTCCTCAACCTCAAAAAGACAACATTACAAAAGGACTAACAAAAGGCTTACTTTTTCTCATGCTCTATTGTATCTGAATTATTGTCTCTTCCCTCCCCTGTCCATCAATCTGTCCCACTCCTTTCATTAACTTTTGTTTTCCTGCCCCAGCCTCAGCTGTCTTGTCAAGCAATGATCTCAGTCTAATGAATAGAATTGTACTCTTAAGTATTAAATTATAATGCAGTGCAAACTAGAGTGAAGTGACAGGCTGGGGTGTTGTTAGACACCTTGGATACATTTGCATGACGTTTCCTGAGGCAGATTTAGACATGATACAAAAAGGAAAATCTGTGGAACTGATTAATGTCAAAAAACTTACTTGCGGTGAACATCTTGGCAGTGGCTTTGTGAATGTGACTGTTGACTCGATGGATGATTGAGATGGGTAGGCACGGTGTGTATATACATGCAGACAAAATGCACAGTATCAAATTAAAGGGTCAGTTTACCCAAACACACAAATTGTCTAACTTAGCCCTTGTGACATCTAACTATGCAGATAGTTTTTATTATAGCTTTTATTTTTCCAAGTTTTGAGATTTCTGGTGCCACCCAAATACAATGTAAGTGAATGGAATTTTTTTTGTTGTACTTTGTTAGCATTGAAAATTTACATTGAAAGAAAGTAACAGCAAAGTGTCTTCCCAGACACTTGAGCGATGCAGGCATATTAACCAGTCTATGGTGCTTCCAGTCATTGTGGTAAGCTAAAGGCTAAAGTATATCCCGATGCTATTGCTGTACTATATTTCTTAAAATGTTGGAGGGTTACAATAAAAGGTTTTGCTAATTTTCAATGAAAATAAATCAAGGTCACAAATGCAGTAAATCCGTTCTTTAGGTGCTAGATAAGCTAAGCAAATGGCATCAGCATGCTCTACTGGATTAATTGTGGGTTGCTCAGGGGCACTTTGTAACTGTTACGGTTGAGAAGCCTAACAAGTCCCCTTTAATGATTTCTCCAGTTAGACCAGCTACCCTCCACTACCCCTACATACTAATTTGGGAGTGGAGCAGTGATGTAGATGTCCAACTCTATATTGCAAACTTACTCATCTACTGCAGTAGAGTGCCTGACCCTGTGAGGAACATTTGGGCGTATCACATTTTGCTCCCCTGTTAGAATTCATCAGTTCAAAGACATTAGACATTTGTTTTATACCAAGTCTACAGTTAACTACTGAGGAAAAGAGAGATTCTAGATAAATGCATGTAGCAGTGCAGTACACTTGGCTGTAATAGAGCGTTTGGAGCGTTGATGAGTCAAGTCAGAGCTGAGGTGACTTGTACAAGAGTCTACCTCTGCACTGCATCACTGAAAAAATTAGACGATTACTCACAGACACACATGCACGCACACACATTCCAGTATAGGTATTTTTTACAAAGAGAGGAATGGAGGCAGAAAGAGAGACGATGGGAATAGAAAATGAGATGGGAGCCGAATGGTAAAGTGAGGAAGAACAGAGGTAGAGAGAGGGAGCGAAAAAACAGGGGAGGAGGACAAATTATAGCTGTGAACTGCAGAGCAAACACTTCCTCTCTGTCGGTCTCTCTTAATTCTTCTGGGTCACATACACGAACACACGCACACACACACACACACACACACACATATACAGCATATATTCCCCGGGAATGTTTCTGAAGATTTTCTTGCTCCTTCTCCCTGAGTGACATACGAGTAAATTCAGGAGAAATGAGCACACACACACACACTGTGAGCATAAACAAAGGAGGACGTGAAAACCAGGCCGTGTTCCGGAAATTTCAATGGGTTCTTCTCTCAGTTTGACTGAAAAACTTCCCCCCATATGTCGGGGGAGTTTTTGAGAAAAATGTGGCACACAGGGAGAGAGAAATAAAGTGTGATAGTGAAGTCTATAGGGGAGCGAGTGGTAAAAACTAAGACTACAAAAAAGAGAAAGAGAAAAGAGATGGAGAGAGATGAAGATGTGTGGTAGTTGAAGAGGAGCAGGTTGTGGAAAAACATTTTCATATGTTGTCCAGCTGGTTTTGATACGACTGATACGAAGACACCTGTTGGTACTGTATGGAAATTATATAAGAAACAAATGAAATTCACTAGCACTGCCAGAATAACTATCAAAAACCTCTGCAGTGAGATGAAACGCTGGTTGATGTCTGATAATTGATGACTGCAGGGTAAAATAAACACCAATAGCTCACTATAAGCTGCAATACCTGTTAGCACTGTTAAGCCTGAGTGCTCTGTAATGTAGGAGCAAACTTGTTGATTTATTCATTGCGTTATGGCACATTTGCTGAACAGCCTCTGCAACTTGGCTCCATCTGCATGAAGAAATGTGAAACACTCACAAAATAACGTTCAGCGTTTGAACTTTTGGAGAACAGCTGAACCTTCAAATGCTAAGAGGCTAGACGATTATCAAACATGCTTTGTTGCTTCATGAATATAGGTTGTTTAGGTGTGATTGCATCCCGACCTGCGTGTCCTTTTTCAAAAGAGATCCATATGAGCATTCTTTGATATGTCACTCAGTAGCTCAGATAGGTACAGATGTTGAATACGCACGCATTTCATTTACCCTCACAGCCTATATGAAGTTAAACCAGGAGGACAATTATTCTAGACTGGGGCTCTAAACCTCTCAGTTATTATCCATTGATCTCACTGAGATTTGTTCATTGGCTGTCCTCTCAATCACTCATCATCCTAGCTGAATGACATCTAAACTACCTTACTTCTTATATAAGCAGTGTCTTGCCTGATAGAGAAGACTACAACGTATCTCTAACACCAGACAGTCCATCTAAACAATTCTGGCACTACTTCTGTCTTCATACACCAATACTGAGCAATGCACCCTTGCTGCTACACCACTGTAGCCCCCCCCTCCTTTCCCCAACCACCTATCACCATTTATATTTATGTGGATTTTGAATGATTCTGTCATTGTGTGTTCATGTTCATTCACATGTGCTCAGGCTCTGCTGGGGGTTCCATGAGCTCAGGGACAAAAATGTGGAACTTTGTGCTGTGTTAATGCTAATTTGTAAATGTTTTTACACACCAAAGTTTCTCTTCTTGGCAGGCAAACAAATGCTAATTTCCTCTAATAAATACACACTCTCACACACAAGTACATACAAACATAAAGAAACTTTTAAACACACATAACTTCCCATTCAAGTACACACACTTCAGTACCCATGTTTTTCAAAAACACATGCTAAACTTTCTCTAATAAACATGAAGATATATCTCTTGAAACAGACTCTTATGCTCCAACACAACTACACACGCTAACTGTGTAACACACATGTGCTGGAGCCATGTGTTGCCATGGGTAACGGGACTGTGTCAGTGGTGTACAGATGAATTTAAATGGGTCATGATAGGAACAGAATGGTGTGTGCTGCAGCGATAATGTTGAGCTGTCTGTCACACGCTGCACGCACACACACACACGGGAAGGGGGAGTGATAGTTCCACTAACTAAAACTAAACATTAAGTCTATGCAGTTACTGATGTCAAAGAAATGCTTTAAATACAAAACATTCTTATTAGCAATGCAGTTTTTTAACATTTTGGTTCTTATTAAAATCTAAATCTCAAATTTTGCTTTTTGGGGGGCATTTTTTTCATGTAAACATGAACACAGATAGCTAACACCTGAAATTTAGATATAAAATTGACTGACTGATGTTAGCTAAAACTCAGCAAAGTCATTATTTTTTTATTCTGTGATATTTAACTATATATACCAATCACGCCACAGTCAAAACTGCAGCTAGCCGACAATATGTAGTACACCTTGTCAAGTATCCACCATATCTCACTCTTTCACTCTCCTTCAAAATAGTCCACTTTTTTACCACAGCACTGTCACATAATCTTTCTACGATCACAGAAATATTCAGATCCATCTATTGCCAGGGTGTTGTGACTTTCAATCTTGCTGATGGTCACTGCTGATCTGAGGATTTCATGTGTATCTGATGGCTGCACACTGTAAATCACTCCAGATAGAGACATGATCGAAATACCTCAAATGTAAACTTATAATAACAAATCCTTGTTAAAGTTAAATGTAGCAGAATTCATTCGTAACTCTTCGAGCTGCAAAAGGAGCGTGAAACCTAGACTGATTGTACATGGAATCAAAGATGGAGCAAACTGTTCACTAAATTCAAATTAGTCTCACCAAGCCTAAGACGAGAATTTTAAACTCAACTAAAATCCCACAGGCCATGAATAACTCCTTAAATCTAACAGAGTGTGAATATGTGTGTGCGTAAATGTGTTTGTGAGGGAGAGTTTATGCAGCATTGAACAACGACATACACCAGAATTTATGTAGACCCATGTGTTTCATATTGTAAAGAAACAATACAGTGTGAGCCTTGTTGCTTATCATAAAGAGCAGAATGTGTGTGTGCATATGTTTTGGTGATTTTATGTGTGTTTGGAGCAAGTGTCTCAGCAGGCACGGGAGAGGAAATGGAAATAGCACCAAAACTGCTCAAGGAGAAGTAAGCTTCATTTCACTTTGCTGTTATTTAATTTAGGCAGAAGTAAAACTGATTCAATTAAAAGTTTAAAGCAAAAACGTTTAAAAAAGTTCTCAGAAAAACCAGTGTGAATATTTCAATGAATCAAATTTATGTCCTCAACCAAAACTTTGTGAATGATATCCCACCTGATCTGGTTCAGGTTTAGAGGTTGTGTTTTAAAAACACTACACATTATCTTGCTAGACCTTGTCAAGCTGACAGAGCATAAAATCTCGCCAAGAAAGAAGACATCAAGACCTTTGGGAAGCCCAAGGTACAAGCTGCAAGTTTGAAAACACACTTGCTGAGACTGTGCTTGATTTCATGGAATGACCAAGGATGACAGCAACAGTTAATGTCTAAAAATGTAAAATGCAAATGTAAGACCATGGAACAAAGCCAGTTCTTTTCAATCCAACAGGCAATTGTCACTTTCTTCCAGACTAGGATTTGAAATTCCTGCTTACCTGCAAAAAGGACAAACAGACTCAATGCAAAAATGTACCTGCGTTATTCACTCAGGGGTCAAAGACCACCCATGTATGTGTTTTTGTGTACTTGTGTGTGCCTGCGGAAACAGTGATCTCTGCAAGGCTTGCAGGAGGTGACTGGCTTTCTAATTAACTCCATGCTGGGTTGTTGAACAGGCTAATTAATTAACACAATGACCTAAGGACTTTGAGTGTTTGTGTGTGTGTGTGTGTGTGTGTGTGTGTGTGTGTGTGTGTGTGAGTGCACGTGTGTTTATGAAAAAATGTGTATGGGTGGGTGTGTTAAGGCACTTTGTCTTTTTCTGCAGCTCTGCATGTGTGCGACAGAAAATGAGTGTGTGAGTTACAGAAATTGTTATTCTGTTTGGTGTGTTTGTGTGACAGTGTTGGCGTAATTGCATATGCAGTGTACAAGGAGACATGAGAGAGAGTGTGTGTGTGTGTGTGTGTGTCAAAGAGAGGTGACCTGTTCAAACATTGCTGTCTAGTTTTTTGTTGTGTATTCTGGGTCTGAAGCCAGACAGCTGCAACAAAAGGATTCAAGTCACCATTATTTCACTGAATAGTGAATAGGAATCATACAACAACAGGATGCCATTTGCTGTGATTTTGGCTCTTTTAGAGTCCCAATATTCGAAACCATGTTGCAGTACATCTTAGCTAGGTGTGGGGTCTTTCTCAAACCACCTCCTACACCCTCTCCCTACCCACTTCCACTCTGTTTGTGTGTTCAAGTGGAGGGTTGGCCACATTAAGTGTCATTCCAAACCATGTAGTGGGGAGTGGAAGTGGGTTATAAAACCATCCAACAGCGAGTCTACATCGATGCTGACTTACTGACCACGTGCAACGCCGTGTTGTGTTCGTCATGGAAGACGCTCCGTACAGATATAAGTTCCATGTGACTACCCGTACAAACTTAAACTGCTCAAACTAAGATAGACATTTAGTATTGTCATACAGACGTTACCAACTTACATTGTATTTAGGATCAAATATACCCTTCTCTAGTCTAGAGAAATGGTAAACATGGTAGGTAAAGTGTTGTACAGGGACTGTAAAACCAAGCAGCTTATAAACACAGTGAATAGATCACGACAATAGTTGCCGCTTCCAAAAGATGCTGATACAAAACCATGGTTACGAAATCTGTCCCTCCCTCCAGACACATTCCCATATCCTTGAACCCATTCATTGCCATTTTCTTCCTGTCCTTGCTCCAGTCCTAGATGCCCTTTGACTTTTTCTCCTGCCCCAGCGACCTCACTCCCACATCCAGCCGGGAGTGCCCTGCAATAACCCCTTTCCCTCCAGACCCAGTCACCTGACCTTCCTCACCCACCTCCTCACCTGTTCCTACTCTCCCTCATCAGCCTTGCAGTTGCCCGACCTTCCCCGCCAACTCACAACACACTAATTCGTTGTACACACAGTACCAGAAAACAATCCCTCGGTTGCTTTGGATAATCCACAGACCTCGCTCCACAACAGGTCAAATATGAGACCTGACAGGTATGCAAATCATCATAGTAGCATAATGCCAGGTTTATCTACACGACAATTATATCTTTCGAGATTATCAGTATGTGAGATCAGGTGATCATGGTGCCCTACATTTCTTGTCCAAGAGACCTGTCGGATAACATGACCAATCACGACCTGTATGACGTGCAAAGGTGATCATGGCAGGAGAGACCGGAGACAGAATTCTTTGATCAGGATTGTCAATACCTACTTTGTCCAAAGCGTCATTGTGCACATCTTAAATGTTGTCAAACCAGACAAGAAAAGGCAAAGACCTTCAGTTCATTTTAGGTTTTATGTTAGGGCCTTGTGAGGCCCCCCGATACAAAATTGGTTGTGTTCATTAACACACATTACACGGAATGAAACAACAAATTGTCTTTCTGACGCTAAATTAAATTTCAAATGCCCTATGTCTGCACAATTAGGCCATTTCCAGGCTGATATCATGTAGTCTGATCCCGTTATTAGACATTTTGGACAAGAGTATCTTGGTAGTTTGTGATTTGATATTTATTTGACCATTTGATGCCATTTGCGAATTTTGATCTAGCTGTCTCTTACTCTTTCTGTCTCCCTCTTTATGATTATTGTCTGCATTTGTCTCTATCTCTTCCTCCCTCACTATCTTTCGGTTTCCGTGTCAGTCTCCCTCTCTCATTTTCTCTCTCTCTGCTCCTAACTGCTTTGAGGAAACTCCAGCTGGCTCTGTGATCGACTCGCCCTCCTGTGGTGATCTCCTTAATAAGCCGTGCGCTCCTCCCGCTGTCCCATGGCGATGATGATCACACAGCGGGTCTTGGCTCGCGTCACCTCCCTTGGGAGTTCCACCACTCCTATGCACACACACACACACAAATACAGATACTTGCTCCAACACTCCTCCGTTCACCCTCACTACTCTAGTCTCTGCTTGTCAGTCTGTGCTGCGATGATTAAGCTTAACTACAGAGCTATTGCTTCACTTGGCTTCCACTAGGCCTCCTGTTGTGTGGTGATTACTTTGGTCCATGTGGGATTGAATCCAGATTCCCGCTGGTCCAGGAATTTCTGGAATATCATCCAATTTAGAGAGGTGAAATCCAGAAAATAGAAATTCTTTGAACAACTCCAGAATTTGGAAAGTATTTTTTGATTTCACTTTCTGCATCAGTTTCGAAGTTTTTCACAGCAAGCCAAACTGTAGTGGAAACCACACTGTGCCCCTGTAGAGCTTTTCTCAGTGGAAAAAAATATTAACAAACCAGACAGCAATAACATTTTTGGGTCAGGGAAGCTCCAGTTAACCAAAAACTCCTGGCTTGGCTTTCACATCAGACTCACACTGGGACAGCTGAGATGTGTCCTACTGCAGAGATTTAGAGACTTTATTTCACTTTATGTCAGCAGGGATCAGTCACTTCAGAGCCCGAGTTTTGACTTGTTTGTTCATATATGGGTAGAGTATAGGGTAGTGCAGGAGACTTAGTATGAGTTGAACTTTGTTTGGGTTAAAAGGCTTGGATGTACAGTAGTCACTCATTCAATTCAGCCACTTTTCTGCTGTGAGGCAGTGTGTATAAGAAGTCCATCCATCCGTTATCTATACCAGTTATCCCCAGAGGGTCGCAGGGGGGCTGGAGCCAATCCCAGCTGACATTGGGCGAGAGGCGGGGTACACCCTGGACTAGTCGCCAGTCAAGCACAGGGCTGACACATAGAGACAGACAAACATTCACGGTACGAACGGTATTGATTTTTTTCTCACCAATAGGACAGCACACTCCAGTGGTAGTTAACGATCATTTCAGTCCTGAATTTATTTTATTTTCAAACTCCACAATGAATGATTATTGAAACAGAGTGTGAGAGGTGAGAATAAGTTTGCTCAGGGCTGGGGCTGAATCACATGTATATATATCTGTCATATGCACTTCTTCATCTGACCACAATGTGGTTGTTTGTCCTGTAATCATACCTCCATGCAATGTTTAAAACTGAACTGCTGACAAGATAGGGCCAACAGTAAAAATCCATATCTTTATGTGGACCTCTTTTCATTCATTGAGGAGTTAGCAGTTGCTAATAACACGCTGACTAAGACAACAGGATGCAGGAGCTCCACACTTAATGCACAGACATTAAAAAACTCATCTTCTCATCTCACTCTAGGCAAGAAAGCGAATAAGCATTTTTCCAAAAATGTCAAACTTTTCCTTCCACAAAAATTGCAGCTCAGAGTGGAGCACATTGGAAAACTGACTTTTATTGCCATTAGTAATGTGGCATCACTGTTAATGATTAGTGGGCGTTTTGTGGAGATTAGAAGAAAAAAGAAAATGGTGATGACAGTAATGAGCTCAATGCCACAAGACTGCAGTATTGCAATAGCACAGTAACATTCCCATTCATTTACACTATATTATCTTAGTTTATTTTATTACTTTTCTTAAATTGTTTTTTTTTTTATTGCGCAGAGCAGTAACACACACGGACACAAAGAGGTAAAGGCTATATTAAAGTTACGAGTTAAGGAATCAGTAAAGACAGTGAAGGTCCATTGAAATAAAAAGAAAATGTACTCTTGTGTGTGTCACTACCCATCGAGGTACCCTGCCAACAGCAACAGCTGATTGGTGAATGTAAAGTGGCGTCTATGTATATTCACACAAAACACCCGGGGGGGACGCACACGTTCGGTCTACAAACAGAAAATAATAAAAACAGATGGAAAAAATAATGATGGAACAGGGCGGAGAAGGTGGAGACGTGTTGAGAATGGTGTAATGGAAATATGACAAATGTTTTTTTGAGGGAAAAACAGACACAAGGGAAGAGACAGAGAGACGGACAAGAAGGGAGACAGCGCTGTGTCTGTGTGTGAGTGTACTCTCTCCTGTAAACACACACACACGCAAACAAATGCAAAATAGGTCAGTCTACTGCTAATCTAATCTAATCATAATCATAATCTAATTGTGTACTGATGAGAACTTTTCCTAACAGTGCCCAGTGTAGTGTGTGTGTGTGTGTGTGTGTGTGTTTGTGTTTGTGTGGTCTTGTTCCTCTAAGGACCAATTTGACTTTTATGTGAAACCATTTTAGAAAGTGAGGGCACATTTCAAAATGGGGCATTTTGCAAAGGGGAAACATTTTGCTGGATCCTCACAACACAGGGCTGTTTGAGGTTTAAGACTTGGTTTAAGGGTTTAGGTTAGAACAAGGTGTACAGTAGGTGAAGTTTAGCAGCTAGGGAATGCATTATGTCAGTGAAGGTTGCCACAAGTGTAGAAGTACAAATATGTGTTTGTGTGGATGCCACACTCCTCCCATACTGAGTGTGGACAGCACGATAAATAGGTAGAATACATTTACATCAGTTAGAATAAATATGAGTAATATTCAAATAAACAGAAAATTATTCACAATAAGTAGGCCAACTCTTTTTCTTTCTGCTTCTCTCTTTCATTGCTTTTAATCAATGTAATTTCCTCCCCTCTTTCCTTTTCCTCTCTCCGTGACATTCTGCTCTTACCTTCGTTTCTCATTTCTTTATCACCTCTTTATCTCCAGCCCTTATTCCCCACCCTCCTGGTTTCTATCCCTTGTCCCCTGCTTCCATGATCCCCCTTTCTGTCCTCTATCGCTGTCTATCTGTCTCTACTTTCCTCTCCTGTCCTCATCCCTCTTCTTTTGCTTATTTATCTGTGCCGTCCTCTCTCTCCTAATTTTAATTCCCTACCACTCCATTCTCTTCCTTCCTTCTTCTCTCCTCCCTTCTGTGTCCCTCCTTCCCCCCTCACCAGCTTCACTGCCTTCTCCCTGGCCACATATGATGTGAAGGTGGTGCCCTCTGGTGGTGATGTAAATTTGCTCCTCTTTCCAGGCTGATTCACTTATTAATGCTATTACAGGCTAATTCCCAGAATCACCCACCTGTTCCCGGATGTTTTTACATCTCAGGTTCTCTCTTCTCGTCTCCCTGTATGGACTGTTTCAAAGTGGATATTTTTGGAAAATAAGCTGCAACATAACCACCCCTGTCTTCCTCCCCTCTCTCTACGGCACCTTTAGGTGTTAACCGTATCTTTCTGAGCAATAGTGCACCTGACTAAGTGCTAAAATGTAGCTTAATTTTAGGAAAAAAAGCATTTTATGTCCATGCTGTCAGTTAAGGGATTGATTTGGTATCCTGTTATATGAACAACTGGACCAACTTGACGTCATACTTAATTTTATCATTCAGAGCCTGGTTGCACCCCTACCGTCTGCAGCATCACAAAAAAAGAGTAACGGTAAGAACAGGAAATGGTGGTCTAGATTCGGGAGGAGAAACAAACAATGAAGTGGAAAACAAGTATCAACAACACCTTATCTTGTTCAGTTTAGAGTTTGTAACAGCAAGACTCCCACCTCCACTCTGTCTTCTCTTCAAAGTTGTTATAGCATTTCATTCGGAAAAATACATCTCATATAACATGGCATTACTGAAAATGGCAGCAGCATGCCATGATGAGTTCACTAGGGAGTTGCTCACTTACATGCAACTACAAATAAAGTCTCCTTCCACATGCTTGCTACCCCTTTAAAAACACGTGCAACGTGAATGTAAACTGTTGCTTAGTTATATTGGCTAGGTATTGATGTTAGGATCAACCACTCTAAATAACTGGAAATATGTTTATGAATAACAGAATCACGTGTGTGGTCCCACTTTTCATGCGTCAAGGCTTAAAGTGAGAACTCTGTTAATAACCTGGGATGCCAAATGTAATATTAATGTGATGAGGTTAACATTAAGATTAGAGCCACAATTATAATATCAAGGTAAGAATTCAGATAAGGACATGCAGTTGTGTTAAGCCTAGAGTAAAGGTTAATAATAATGGAAATTCAAAGATGTACTGCAGACAGATAAAGAGATAAACAGAGAGAGCAAGAGACAGAGAGAGAGAGAGAGACGCTATACACTCCATACAAAGAACCTGACTTCCCTGGGGTTTGATGGAGAGACTCCAACAGAGACCAAAACACACAGCTGTTTACAGCAGCTTTCACTAATGGACAAGAGCTACTTAAAACAGATAAACACACGCATACACAACACTGTTTCCATGAATACAGACACAAAATCATAAAATTGAGTGCAATGCAAAGACATTAGAATCCACAGATTAAGGAGATAAATAAACACAACATCATCATTCTGAGATGACTTCATACATTCCTTGTCTTTCACACATATTGTACATGGCACACACAAACATGCGTGTGTGTAGCCTGCAGTGAGGCCGTGATCAGGCAAAACCTCAACCTCAACTTACTTCATCAGCAACCATTACAAATATTCACACCTCACCAGATCTCATTGTGATTTTGTTATTTGACACAATTATCATTACATTTACTCTCCACCAGAGCAAAACACTGGAGCAAATCAGAAGAGGGAGCCTAGAAGAGGAGGATGTGGACAGTGACTTCGTGGCATGTCTGAGAGGGTGGACCTTGAAATTCAATGAAATCAACAGACTGAAAAACTGTCCAGGAAACTGGCCTATACTGAGGCTTTAATTCCGGTTTTCTCAAGAAAGGCATTCGACAGAGATAGTTCCACACATGTAGTTTCTCCTGTTGTGAGACTTTTGGAAGCTCGTAAGGCCCTGGTGTTGTATTGAGAAAATGCAGTATGTGCAATTTCTCCAAAAGTCTCCCAAAGAATTTCCTTCTTATTATGGAGATTTTTGCAAGGTAGCATTTAGCAAAACCTGGGCAAGCACTGTGTTTTTTTTCATCTTATACATTATGTTATGTCACACTACATGTTTTAATTGACCTTTGTGCACGGCCATAACCTTTAGATTTTATGCTCACACTGTGTGGATCAATTGACCATTCACATGGGTGCTCCACTGAACATAAGCACAGAACCCCCGGTCAGTTTTGTCCAGTGACAAATACACAATCTCAGTCAAGACTACAGTTTCAGCTACAACATGTAAAATACTAATAATATTAAAACAAGCCCTTCACATCAACGATCAGCTCCTTGGTTTTGCTGACATTGAGCAGTAAGTTGTTGCACCAACCTCCAAGACTGTTAATTTTCTCGCAATATGAAGTCTCATCATTGTCTGAAATCCTGCTGATGTTGGTAGTGTCATCCATAAACTTCACAACAGACTTCTCTCCATGTTGGGGGTTGCAGTCATGGGTGTATAGCGTGAACAGGAGGGGGCTGAGTACACAGCCCGGGGGGCTAAGGTGTTCAGCGTGGAGGAGGAGTGACTGCCAACCTGAACTGTCTGGGGTCTGTTTGTGAGGAAGTCCAATGTCCAGTTGCAGAGTGTGGTTCCCAAGTGCAGAGTGCTAAGTTTGTCAGTCAGTTTCATTGTGTTGAATGCTGCCATCAACAAATAGCAGTAGGTGTGTTTTAAGGTGTGAAGACAGTGTAGGGCAGTGGAGATGGCATCCTACGTGGATGCATTGACTAGCTGGTTGGCACATGCTCTTAGTACACGGCCAGTGATGTTATCAGGCCCAGCAGCTTTACTCACATTTACTCTCAGCAGGGTTAATTTCACACCTGCTGTGGATACCGAGACTGGCCGATGCTCTGGAGGCGGAGATGACTTGACAGCTGACTCTTTGTTTAGGCGATCAAAGCGTAAAAGGTGTTAAGCACATCTGGTAACATGGCCTCCCACATGATGGAGACGTTCCTGCTTTTGTAGCCTGTGATGGTCTGGATCGCCTGCCACATGTCTTTGGTGTTGTTGGTGTTGAGGTCTCTCTCCAGGCTCTCCTGATGCGTCCTTGATGCCAGCTTTCAGTCTCGCTCTGGCAGTGCTGTGTGCTACCTTGTCACCTGACCAAAAGGCAGCTTTTATTTTGGCTCTGGATAGGGCCCTCGTGTCTCCATTCATCCAGGCTTTCTGGTTGGGGAATGATTTTATTGTTTTTGTGATCACCACAACATCAACTATTGATGTGGTTCTCCTGGGTGGCAACATCTCTGAACATGTGCCAGTCTATGCAATTAAAACAGTCCTGTAGAGCTGCTGTAGCTTCATCTGTCCACAGTGTAACTTCACTAGCCTCCCTGCACCAAAAGCAGCAGTAATACACATACAGTATAAACATAATGCATACTGCTAAAACAATGGGCTGTTCTTATATTCATTTATTCCTATTATACCCTGAGGATGGAGTTCAACTGGTTCCCTCTCTCTCTCTCACACACACACACACACACACACCCCTCATTAACCTGGAGAGAAGCTCTAAGTGCACAGGAAGCTTTCCACTCCATTAGCCAGTATCATTATTGCAGGTATTTGGGTTGTAGATGGGAATATGTATGTGCTTTCTGTCAGATAGCGGAAACAGGTATGACCATTGAAATAGTCAAAATGGTAATGTGAACAGGAAAGGGCATCCTAATAGACCTTTGCACACAAATCCCCCAGCAGTCAGTTCTGCCTCCATCATAGTCTATTTCTAATAAAACAAGAAATAAGATATACATGAAGTAGTTGTGGTGGATAAAGATCAATTCAGCACTGTCCTTGACTTTTTTATTATACATCAACAGTTCCATACTTTATCATCCATCCATTATCTATTCCACTTATCCTCAGAGGGTCGCGGGGGGGTTGGAGCCAATCCCAGCTGACATTGGGCGAGTACACCCTGGACTGGTCACCAGTCAATCACAGGGCTGACACACAGACAGACAAACAAACATACACCTACGGGCAATTTTTAGAATCATCAATTAACCTAACCAGATGGCGGGAGGAAGTCGGAGTACTCGGAGAGAACCCACACGGACACGGTGAGAACATGCAAACTCCACACAGAAAGCCAACTGAGCCCCAGCCGACTGGTGGGGTCGAACCGAGAACCCTCTTGCTGTGAGGAGAAAGTGCTAACCACTGCACCACCGTGCTGCCCTCTTTATTATCAAGGAAAAATAAAACTGTCCACAAAAACAGTAATCTGCAGGACATTTTACAAAAACTCATACAACCGCTTCAACTCTTTAGATATTAAGTCTCAGAAATACTCATAAACCATAAACCAGATGTGATAAAGGGCCTGTCATAATAAAGTATATTAAAAAAGGAGCCTCAGGTTCAAGAGGTTACCTCACAATTTCAAATTAAAATAATCAATTGATCTTTCAATAGGTGTTTAGTGCAACAAGTGTTTTATATCCTAATTTTTTTGGGATCTGATGCCCCTATTGGCAAGACAACATCATTAGTCAGTGTCTTCCAAACATTTTCTGATCTGACAAAACTATGGTTAGGGTTCGGATACCTAAATACTACAAATAAGAAAAACTGTATTGTTGGTAGAAAACAGGAAATTAACAGATATCATTCATTTTTAAGTCTACCATTTTGTTGACCTTCAATCCACCCTGACCTCCTCCCTATGCCAACTTTGTGGCTCTAGAACATCACGTGTCTGTATGTGTCTGTCTCTCTCTCTCTCTCTCTCTCTCTCTCTCTCACACACACACACACACACACACACACACACTTACAAAATAAACATACATAAATACAACATGGAACCATGTCACACTCCAGTTATCACAATTTTCAATTTTGGTGAAAAATTTTCTCTCACTCTTTCCATCCTTATTTTCTCGCACCACATCTCTCCATATTCTGCCTTTGGTGCCCACACACACACACACACACACACACACACACACACACACNACACACACTCTCTCTCTCTCTCTCTCTCTCTCTCTCTCTCTCACACACACACACACACACACACACACACACACACAGAGAGTTCCATTCACAAAAGCAGTCTATGTGCTCCATCCGAGGCAAAGGCAGAGTCCAGGCAGTCACTGTCAGTGGTAGAGACAGAGTCTGTAGACTGTTGAAGTAAACTGCAGCCAGCAAACTGCAGCCAACAGTAAACAGACCATCTCAACCCCATGTCACTGCACTGAAGATTAAAAATAAGCAATGCAAGTATGTCTTTTCAGCCATTTTATTCCATTAAATAGTGTCCAAGAAACACATTTCGGAAACCCGATATTGTTCTGTGCATCTGCGTAATTGGGTCTATTTCCTGTCGGAAGTATGTCGAGGCAATTTAGTTTGCTAATGAAATAGAAGATTACATTTTTCCTTATTAAACAAATACTTTTTTCCTGTTTTGGTAAGGAATGTCTAATATATGGAGCTAATTTTGTCATTCATTAACAAAAAATAGCTGGTAAAACACTTGCATTGCTTGAATTAAGTAATTATTAAATTCATTAAATTATGAAAAAGTAAATGACAGGAAGTAGACGCATTTTTGCACATGCACAGAACAAATTGGGTTTCCAGTACGGATCGGGCAGTGACAGTGTTATTTTGAGACACAAGACTGACCAATCATCAATCCTCGACTTAATCTGAATGCATTTTATACAGATGCAGGGAATGTATAAGTTTAAATCCAATTCTTCTTAAGGGGAACTCCTAAAGGCAAGTTCATAAAATATTAACACAAAGTACAAAACTGACAGGCACGAACAAGAACAAATCTGTCACTACATGGCATTAAATAAATAAAAAAGATTTTCAAGAGCAAAAAAAAAAAATGCTGATTCCACTGCATCACATCAACTATTCAAACATTAAAAACTGCAGCTGTAGAGCTACACTATAGGTTTATAGCCTCAACATATTTTCTGGATAAAGACAAAATAATAAACCACTTTATAAACCATGAGGAGGTTCTCAGGAAGATGAGGGCAGGGAATCCAGTTGCTCATTGCAGTTGTAGCTTGTTTGGTGAGTTTGTGATCACTGATAACACTGTAATGCACGACTGTGCAACAATATAACACAGTCATGGTATCCTATGTCGCTATGTGCTATGTACAAGAACCAAGTACCTCAAGGAAAAACTGCCATATAATTATTGAAAAAATCAGGAGAACAAAATAAAACAATAGAATGATGGATGGAATGGCAGAATGTGCTTTTTCCATTTTCAAAATCCTTTTCCAATGATTTTGTCAGAGACGGAGCAGACGGCATGAAAGCTCCTCTGCCTAATTCACTTTGGGCCCCAGGGACTGAAACAGTAAAAACAATTCCTTTGACCGTGGAAAGCAATTTCCTCCATTTTTCCCCAGAAATAAAATAACAGAATCATGTTGCACACATAAAATACTTTTTTATCCACACTGAAGGTTTACAATAAAGTCTTGTTAATGTACTGCAAAAGGAACCAAATTTATATCTCCACCTTGTTGTTAGTGGAGTGTTCCTTGTAACCTTGAAGAGTACAAAGCTACTGTAGATCAACCTAAACATTTTTCTCTTTTCAGGTTTTAGGTTCATCAAGTAAGACACAGTAAGAAATGAGAAATATATTATGGGTCCATGCATGGATATGGTTGCAACACACCCAGCATTACTTTCTTTGTCCCAGTCTTTAATGCCTGCACACAAGAGAACAGTTTAAGGTAGAACAGTAAAATGAAGTATTTTTGCTGCATTCATAAAAAAAAAACTATGACAAAGAAAAAGTACGAATTCGTGCAAGACAACAAACCCCAGGGGTCATTTTACAAACTTAGCACAGAACAAAGAGACATATGCAACAAACAAACAAGGTAAACCAATAAAGAGATAGAGAGGAACTGCAGATGCAAAAGAGCAGAGATGAATGAGTCTGACCACATAATGTATGTACTGTATCTAACTTTGAGGGAAACAGTCAAATAGGAATATGCATGAACTGAAATTGAAAGGGAAATTAAAGGAATTAAAGTAGCTCTGATGGAGGAAATGAATTTGTAGAAAGGAGCGTGTGACAATGAGAGAGTCCATGTTCAAAGCTGTGACAAATATAGGAAGAAAGACTTCAAGGAGACTGGATCATCAGACAGCAAACCAACATTCTCATTTGTATTCATGGTAACACGACTGAAGTGAGCAGTGTCTGCATCAGTTTGAGCATGGCTTATTTTCGAGTCATCACAGATCGTAGTCAGTGGAAATGTAGTGACCTCTGACCTGTTTAAAGGTGTAAAGTTCAAATTAGGCTGTCAACTTGTCACACTAGTCACATTTATAAACTCTTGCCCGTGACATGCTTGAGGGAGTAAAAATAAGTGTGAATGCCAATTACTGCAACATACAGTCACATTATATACGTTTCCTGTTTTTCCTACCAACAGAATGTTTTTGCAGGGGTAATAAAGTTGACCTTGAACCCTGAGCCCCTGAACCCTTAACTAAACCCTGATGCAGACAAGCGCCATCAGCAGTGCTCCGTTATCTCCTTGCTACTCGATTGATTGACAGAGCGGTGCGGCCTGGCCCGCCCCACTCTGCACACTTTGTTTCATACCTGATGAAGCAGAGGCAGCCGCCATCAATCAAACTCTTTGGAGAAATGTGAATATGAATAAGCAACTGAGACCATTTTTCACTTTGGAATCAATTACAGACCAGAGTTTATGTACCTTTTACCAATATAATGAGCTGCTATTTGAAAACTGGCATTAAAATTTGCTTGATATGAGTGAGACTGACTAGATTACAAACAAAACCAGCGTCTGCATTGTATTTCAAGAAAATGATCAACACATTTGTCAGTACAAAATACATTTCTACAACATGCAGCAGGCGACCATGCATTCTTCATCGTGGTCGATACATTATCCACAACGCAACTAGACCACCAACAGCTCAGTTAGAGATTGGGGTGTAGTAAGCTAGTAGCGTGGTAGGCTCGAGCCGCTAGCTCAAGGTTCGAACTCGTTCTATTCCAAGGGCGTCACTTTGTGTTGAAAAGTGCCAGGGACATAAGGGTTCAGATGAAAAATTGGGTCGGGAAAAATTGCGCATCCAAAGGTCAGCCTAGGTTACTACAGAGTTGACAATAAGAAAATACTCAGCATAAAACGCACAACAACGTCAACTGCACATTTCTTGGTGCAAGCAATTTTCCAGAACATTTTTAACTTTTAAAAATGGTGGGGACAAGTCCCCAGGGTAAATGACACCTATTTGGCTTTTCTTACTCAGTGTGACAACTTCTACAACTTGCTCCATGACCTTGACCCATACGAGCACAGAGCGCTTGTCTGTCCACAAACATGGTGAAGAGAAAGAGAAATTAATTTTAGTGAACATGTAAACATTTGACTATCACACTCGGGTCAAGAGCATTATACCAAGTTAATGTAGGCGTGACGTTTGATGATGAATGGTTCCAGGTTTCCTTTTATTCATAAAATTGAAAAGGAAAAGTACAGTTTATTTTGGTGTTGACATTATCATGTAAACATACACACATATATGGCATTTTGTTGTCATTGTCACATCAAACGTACATGGAATTTGTGAAAATATGAACTGGTATTTGGTTGAGCTCTTATTTTTGCCATGTATGCGCAGAAATATGCAGGACATGAGCCTAGAGAATACTACTAATGAAGATGAATGATACCCCCTTCCATTTAAAGGTCTATACCATTATCATCTAATTATACATGCAAATGTGCATTATCAACTGTTCTCATTGTCACATCATGCATAAACATAGAATACATATTCATGAAAGTATGAACTGAAATTTGTATCTGCACTAATTTTGACATATTTCAGAAAAGAGAAAACTATAAATAAAGTTATCAGTATGACCCATTCCTTTTAAAGGGATTTAAAATAAAAGAAACACCTTATGAGCAGCTATATAAAAAGAAAAGTAGTGTACTTTGTTATTTACAGCAGATCAACAAAACTCAGAGAGCATATCACATTTCCAATAAACAAATTACTTAAAAACATTACTGCAGCACAGCGAGAGCAATGGCAGCTTATCATACCAGTGACGCGTTTATAAAAAAAAGACATTTTGCACTGCTGACTCCATTATGCCATTACGGCTCACAAAGGCACACTCAGCAAAAATAAAATCAGAAACAAGGTTGAACGACAGCTGGAAATTAAAGCTGTTCCAACAACATAACGGGATCAACAATAACAACATCACTAACTAAAATTAAATGTAATTTTAGAAATGGAATCTCTCCATCCATCTCTCTGGATCCATTAATGCTCACAGCTCATATAACAACCTGGAAATGACACAAACAAATTAACATTCCTGCCAAATTAAAGAAGTGACATTAGCTTTATTTGATTTTTTTTTTTTCTCCATCTCATATTGTCTTTTGTTTTTCCCAAGGTGAAACACACCGTCCTACATCTCTTATGGATGAAATTTTTCCTGTGAATATTTTATACTGAAACTAATTAAAGCTGCACATCTTGTAATTGCCTCATCTAGTTTTGTCATGTAAGTTTTTACATTAATGCTGTGTTATTGTAGCCTGATAATCAGACATGCCGTTTCATTTGGCCTCATTCAGTTAGCCTGACATTGGCTGTATTCAAAACCGCCTACTATACTAGCAGTATGTACTGATTTGGCCAAAATGTAGCATGTAGTATGCAAACATTAACTAAATCTGCAGTATACCAAAATTCCCAGATGTCGTGCTGATTCGGAAAAACATTCCAGTATGCATCAGACCAGTCTACCTCGCCTACTGTGTCCCACAATGCAAAGCGCTTTACTTCCACTTTCCAAAACCGGAAACTGGAAACCTAGCATACTGCAAAATAAATCGATTTGACAGTTTCATACTGTGTTGTTGGAGGATAATCTATACTCTTTTTCATTACATCTGTTTTGGGATTGTTGATTTGTGATTTAGTAGAATTTAGTTTAATCAACTTAATGCTAACCAAGCTGACCATCTAGCTGCTAGAGCTAATGTGTTGCTGATACAACAGTCTACGAGCTACTAAGCCCTTATACTACTGAGCCGCATAGGTCATCCAACCAAAACCTGTTGGCTATACCGCGTGCAAAACGCAAAACCAAAGGCGAACGTTCTTTTGCTGGTTTACACCTCTAAACTATCTATCAAACTTACAAGTTTTTCAAAATTTTGAGTCTTGTCCCTAAATAAGCATTATGCTCCTTTAAGGCAACTAGAGGACAGGCTATGTTGACAGGTTGTGTTGACATTGACTAAAGCAATTCAAGGTATGCTTATGAATCATTATCCTTCAATAATATGTAGTGGCTATATTTAGCTATTTTACTTTGTAGTGGATTGCATGTACCAGTGAAAAACCCAGTACATACCAAACTCAAAGGAGATTTGGTCATTCAGCACTGAGCAAATGTCCATTTCAAACAGGTAGTCAGAGCCATTTAGTGCATATGCATAGCTGCCCAGAAGAGCTTTAGGTTTATAAAAAAATAAAGTGCAAAGACAAGCATGGGAACATGACAGTCCAAGTTTACCAGCATCTGCCTGGTTAAAATTCAGCTAAAATAAGACCACTTCTCAATTTTTATCCAGTCAGCAGGATTGTAAAGAGTGAGGAATAAAGATGGACAGAAAGATATGGACAGATCTGGGGGAGTAACAGAAAGAGAGTGAAGAGGGGCTTAAGGGGAGAGAGAGATAAAGAAAGAGTAGGAGTCAGCTTGAGAGAACAAGAGGAGAAAGTGAGTGTAGCATAAAAATCAATTCATATAAGACGCTCTATTTCTGCTGCAGTCTTAATCACTGTTTCAACATGGACACACACACACACACACACACACACACACAGGGAAATTTTAATTATATCCAGCTATGTGAAGAAGCTCTCAGTCACCGAACCATTTACCAAACCAGCCAACAGTACAGAGCACCAGGGACAAATACTCATAATGTGTGTTAGTACATATTGGGGTACTCTGTGTGTGTGTGTGTGTGTGTGTGTGTGTGCACAAGAGATAAAGCTGAGGGTAAGAAGAGTGACAGAGTGAGTAACTCTTTGAAAGAGGTAGTGTGTATGGGGTATTAATTAATCGATTAGTGGAAAATCATTAATAATTAATCAACAATGTTTAAATAGATTTTACACACACACACAAAAGCACATATCTAGCACTCTAGTGCTGCAACTAATTATTACTTTTGAAAACCCAATCTCACCACAAGGTCCATTTAATGGTTGTTCTGCTGCTCTTATTCATATCGCATGATCTTCATCAGCAGATCTTGCCCAGTTCTCATGGAATTGTGAATGTTCAAATTTCCTGAACTTTTCTGGAGCTTTTGATTATATCACAGCAAAAAATGGAAATTTGGCCGTACACTTGCAATTTGATGACAACTGAACAAACTCCATCTGCTGATGAAGCTCATGTGATATGATCGAAAGCTCCAGGACAGTTACTAAAGGACCTTGTGGTGAAGTTGTTTTATCAACTGCTGTTTCCAAAGTCAAGAATTGAACTTTGAACCTAAATTGCTACTTTAATCAGTTAATCGATAACAATAAATTAAATAGTAACAATTTTGATAATCAAGCAATTGTCAAGTCATTTATTGGGGCAAAAAAAGACAAACAAATACATTATTTTCTGATTAACTGATACAAAATGGTGAAAGACGCCCAGCACAAGTTAACAAAGTATATGGTGATGTCTTCAGATTGCTTGCATCGTCCATCCAACAGCCAAAAAAACAATAATATTCAGTTTACAATAATAGAAAACATAGAAAAACAGCTTTGATTATTCATTTTCTGCTGATCAATATTGAACATAATCTTTAGTTGCAGCCCTGTGGACGCATTGCTTATGTGTTTTTAAGTGTATGTGTATTCCCAGTAGCTCAGCTTGAAGCAGATTGAATCTGAGCACTTAAAGATTCCCCAGAGACAAACAGACAAACAACAGTTCCACCATGTTGCTCCATTCAGCACGATGAGCACTGCTGCTGCTCTCTGTCTGTCTGCCCATATTGTATCTCTATTCTCTCTCTGTGATGTACAGTGTAGCCCTGGGCCCTGACAGATAGAGACGGTGCTTTATGTATGCACCAGGCCAGGTTAAACACGAACAGCATACAGTGCCTTCAGCCTTCCTTCTTTCTTTCTGTTAATGCTTCTCTTTCTTCTGCCTCTCTGGCTGAACCTGTAGCAATTACTAACATCTTTCTCTCCCTCCATCCCTCCATTCTCTCACTTCTCTCCTCCCTCTCTCTCTGAACATACAAGCTGAGGCTAATTTCATTTCTTGTCTCTTCTATCCCCTCTTCCCTTTTGCCCTTCATTCCCCCCCTTTATTTATTCTTCATTGTCCTTTCTCTTTACATTCCCTCCCTCCCTTACTCTTATTTCCTCTCCTTCTCTCCCCTTTATATATAAATTTTTTCTTCCACCTCTCTCTTCCCCGTCCCTCCCTCTTTGCTCTCTATACCTGCATTGCTTCCACCCATTCTTTGTTTCCTGGATCTCTGATTCCATTCTCTCTTTTTCCTCCAACAACTTCCTCTTAACCTTCATTTTCCTCCACCCACAACCCATCTTTTCTTCTTTTTCTTTTCTGGTTTCTTCTTCATCATCCCCCCATTCCTCCCAGCATTAACATACAGCCTCAAGCTAATTTTAACCTTACCTTTCTTTGTACCTTTTTCGATCCTTTTTTTTTACCCTCTGTTTGTAGACCCTATGAACCGGAGGGATTCAGATGTATCTGCATTTTTCTTTTAATTTTTTTTCCACCTCTTTCCTCCCTCCCTCCCTCCCTCCTCCATCTGCTCTAAAACATACTGTAGCCCCGGGCTGTCTGTATCAGCGATTGTAACAGGCTGCAAAAAGCATTTTAATAATGCAACAGACACACTGCAACAAGCTTACAGTCTGACTGTGTCATACGTGATATAGTTCACACACTGTGCTGACCTAAAACTTTAGGTCCATTTGCATTTCCATTCAATGAATTACTCTTTAATAATGAAACAACCTCTGTCTCCATTATACTGGCTGGTTGACAGACCAGCTGACTGGTTGAATGTTCAGGCAGGGAAACAACTGTTGCTGCCCCAGGGGGAGTAGCATCAAATGATCTAATAGTCGAGGTAGTTAATACTGCAAAACTTGGCATTGTAACACGTCTTTCATTCAGCGATTTTGGCTTAAGTCAACAACAGCAACAGTAATCATTTTATTGTCCTGGAAGTAAAAGTCCTGTTATTTTCAGCGTGGACAATGTTAGGTTTAAACAATGTTAGCACTTCCCTGGTTTGGATGGTCATAGTTTTCTTTATTGATGATTTTAATCATCTGAACAAAAGATGAGCAACCATGTTAGCAAATCAGATTCTTTAGCTAAAGGTACAAGCACCTGTCGTAAAAATGTAAAGAGGAAATCTAGCTATGACTCCTAAGGAGGATTTTGGTAGGAATTGTTCAATCACAGCACTTAAAACGGTGTTGCGTTCACTGCAAAACAGCAGCTGAAGCTAAAAAAATGTACTTTAAAACAGGACCATAAAACCTACAGTATCTTTAAATTATCCAAGACAGACTTCAGTGTTTCTATGTTGAGGAACTTTGAGGTCATTCATCCCAAAGGCCAAGAATGAACTTTCATATTCCAAACTTATAGATGACTTCAGGTTCATGGGTTCCTCCTGCATTGTTTCAACATGTTTTTGTTGTTTCCAGTTCACATTGGCTAGATACATCACAACAAAGATATCATCACATGCAGCTGAACAAGCTGCACGGCTCTCAACTCTGATCGGAGTTCCACACTATGTCACATCACAAATAGGAGTGAGCTGCATTTCCAGAAAACTCCAAAAAGTAAGGCACCGGTGACAAGCTGATTTTATGCTACTTCCTGTGTCAACTGGGGTGTCTTGCAGATGATATTGAACACCTACTGTCACCATAAATGGATTTCTGGCACCTGCTGAAAGCCCTTTTAAAAAGAAGAAAAGACCCAACTCTTCTCTCTCTCGCATTCCAGTCTGCATTGCGTTTTCACCCTCCACTTTTTTTAAGAGTCTTCTATTTATCTTTAATTGTATTAAGTCTTGTTTTGCAAGTTTAAGTTGTGACTCACCTATTTTGCCTCCTTTGAGCCGAGGTCTTGCCACACCAAATGAGTAGTGCATTTGACAAGTAACAAGACCAAGGGTCAATTCACATCACAGAAGATTAAATAAATGCTTTTGCAACCCAATAAATTGTATGTATGATTAAAAAAAGTGCTAATGTAGATTAAGAAATAGCAGGAAGAAGTCTTTTTTGAAAGGGAAGAGGAGCATTTTACTGGAACAATTCCCAATAGTGTTAACATCTTACAGTCTCCTTTTTTTTTTATTTCTAAAAGTGGTCATGCACTCACTAAATCCTCATTTTCCCGGTAAACCCTAAACTCTTGATTTATTTGCCATCTGTTGTTATCAGATCAAAGCGGAAACAAACTTCCAGCTCTGCTTCCACCTGAATCTCTGTGAAAGCCGGGCAAACCACAACGTAACACAACTGGGACAGACGCTAACATCTGCCATTAATTATTCATTGACTTTACATCAACGTGCAGATTGCCTGATGAGATGCAACACAAACTGTAACACCTTCTGTCTTCCAAACATAGGCATTCATGGAGGCGACAGAGCATAGGGCTCATTGCTCAGTGTATCCATAATTAATGGAACAATCTGTATGTCTGCATCAGACTGCTCATCGCTGCTCATTCATTCACATGAAAGGTGGGAAGCTAACATTTTCATGCAACAGTAACAGAGGATGACGGATTACAAAAATACTTTAGTAGGATTTAGTTATCAAAGGACAGCAAGTTTCTGTTGAAATGTACCTCAGTTTAGGTGCATAGATAACACCACACTAGACAAGTTAACCATCAAAACAAAAGTCTTGGAAATGACTGATTTGTATTCATTTGGGGAATACAAATCAGACCTGGTGAACATTAAGGATAACGCTGGTATTATTTTATCTTTTTATACAGTTCCCCTGAAGAGACCAAAACCAACAATGAATTTATCCTGCTATTACTCATACCAAGTACTGTCTATAGAACCACATCCTGATATTGCTTAAGCTTCCGTGCTGAAGAACTGCACTGTTTTCCAGAAACAATTAGGCTAAAAATGAAAGAGCCACACTGCTGCGTTTGGGTGACATATTCTTTTCTTGCTTAAGCTTGTCAAAAATAGACAAACATGAATGCGAGAAACTGAAAACAGTCACAAATTTGTTTTCCCTTAGAATCCTGTGGTGTTTGGATAATATATTGTTAAAGCTGCACTGATCAATATTCTCATATTAACAATGGATGGAATGACCAACAGGAAAATATCACGTGAACCAGCAGTGCCCCTCAGCTCTTTGGAGTGCTTTAGCACCTTTCAGCTCATTGTTTTGGTTTCAACTTCAGTCCGATAAACCCACTGCACAAAACATCAATTATCAAATACTACTTTAACTAATCCAACATTGTGTGTTGTGGTTTCAGTGTCTTTTCTTTAGGATCATTAGGTCCTTATTTTAAAAATATCATATTATTGGGGGTATTAACTGATACTTGCATCTGAACTGTATGTTCTGGGAATTAATTCCCATTTTTCCAGGTAGAGAATCAACAAAATGTTAACATCACAGGATCTTTTGTTGAGTTTTACTTTAGTTTGATAATCATTTTTACATTACCACAGCATCAGAAAGTTATGTACGTATGATTCTGTATCATTCTCCATTTTATCAGTAGTGATGTTATGGTTTCTAGTCCCGCAGATTTCCCCAATATGTGCTGTATTTTAAGTTTGCAGAGAGAGAGGTCAGATGGCATTCAAGCCGCTGAGAAGGAGCTGAAAGAAACTATTTATGCTGATGAATTGTGGAGCATAGATATATTTTCCTCCAAATGTTTTAAAGCAGCACTGCTATATAGTGAGCCTGTGTGCTGGTGATGATAGCCCTCATCCCTCTTATTCACTCCCCCCCCCCTCTCTGTTGATGCTCTTCATGCTCATGTGATTGCATTTTTTAACCAATGAAGGGTGAAGAGAGGTAATGCAACTGCAAAAAGTTCAACATAAAACCTTGGTAGTGCAGAGGTATTGAAATGATTGATCAGGCATGTTAATGATTGTAGTATACTAGGACAACTTATTACTAAGAAACACTATACATGTAGAAAAAGTAAAGTAAAAACAACAAGTATGCTAAACACAACATATTAGTGTTAAATGTCACTTTTTATGAATATTATAAGGCTGTGCGGGGACGACTGGTGGAGGTGTTTTTAATAATTTTTCTCCTTTGTGATACTGTGATCATTTTAATTGAACAATCTTAAAGAATTTCCTCTTAAATAAATGTGAAATAAATAGGCTAGCTAATCAAAACCGGGACATTATTGAGGATCCTAAACTCCAAATTATTTACCAACCCAATTAGTACAACTGCTCAAGCTTTGAGCAGAACAGCATTAGTCCTGTCTAGTCTTCAGTTTCATTAGCGAGGATATGTTTTAACGGTTTTACATTTCAATGAGGTTTTGAGCTCCTGGCTTCCTTCTCTCACTTAACTCTTGGTTTCAGTGTTGAAAGGCTTATTGGCCAGGGAGGATGTGATATTTCTCTTACTGTCAGTGACCCATTCTGTCTTTGACTCTCTTTCTCCTTCTTCTGTTCTATCATCTGTTCATTTATTCAACCTCTGGTTGATAACCTCACTGTACGTTTGGCGGTTTTGCATTTTAATGAGGTGAACTTGTTTGTTATTTTTCTATCCATCATTCTCCCACCTTTTAACTCTTTCACGTATGCATTCAACCTTGCTAGCCTCTCGGCTCTTTCTTTCATTTCCTTCTCTCTCTCTCTTTCTCTCTCTATATGGTGATGAAGGACATGCTCCAAAGGGAAAATTTATTCTGTTTCTCTATTAGTTTATTTCACCTCTCCATCCATTCATTCTCTCATCACGGCCTTAAATTCTGCAGCCTTATTGAGGTTACAGTCTGTTTGGTGGTTTGCATTTCAATTAAGCTAACCTCAGCCTTCTCTCACTCTCTGTCTCTTGGTGCGGTGTTCAAAGACTTATTTCCCAGGGATACATTTGTCATATTCGCTTTCTTTGGCCACCTTGAGACAAGATAATGTGCCAGTTGGTGAAGGTTTTTATCCAAAGAGTCTCACAGTTCCATGAAGCTCATATGGGCAGAGCCATGCCCCCCTCTTTCTTTCTTTCTTGGGAAAAGATGAAATTGGACCCTTAAGCCAGAAAAAAAATAGATAAAGAAACCTTTGAAATCGAAAGGCCCAAACGCACTGAAAGCATCTGATGTGCGCGTTTTGAAGTTCACCTATTGTTTTAAATGGCCGTACGTGCACCAAAAGCGTTTTGAGGCACGTAAATTATCGCTTTCAGTGCATTTGGGCCTTAAAACTGACATCTTTCCTCATGACTTCAGTGAGCATCAGTTACATACAAGGTAGAATACGTTTGGCGTTAATTTTGCTGTCGTAATTTACAAAAACTTGGGCAGGAAAATCAAAGTCATGACATTTTGATCTTGCAAGCTTTACTGGATAAAGGTAGTGGTCAAAACATTAGGCATCATAATGTACCCTACACATGCAGACAAGTCAAAGCGTTCATCACTGATTCTCAGATGAATTTTACAAACACGTGGTATTTCAGGTTGGGCTGCTTGCGCGATGCAACAAAGAAGAAAAAAAATAGGATATCGTCCTTTTGAGCCTAGAAAGGCAAAGTTGTGGCCAAAGCATATTTCTATGGTGGTCAGTGACAGCTGAAGCTTTCCCTTGGGCTCTGCAATGCATTCAGGTGCAAATGTCTGGATGTAGTGTCAAATTTTTAAACACGTCTATGTTTTGCCTTGAGAAAGTGAGAATGTGCCAAATGTTTCTTTTATAATACATATACAGTATATATACGTATAATATATCTACAGTAACTGTTTTCTTTTGAGCTACACCTCTCCAACATCAAAATGTTGTTTTGAGTACAGTTTTTGGTTTAGTTTCTGTAGCAACATGTGAGCAACATTGCAAGCCCTAAACTTTTATACAGCTGTTTTGCCTATCGTCAGTTGCCATTAAGAAAAAAAACATGATTTATACTGTCTGTGTATTTATCATACGTAAAACACATTTCAAATGTTTATAACATGTAAAACATCATTTCAAATGTTTATAACATGGAAAACATCATTTCAAATGTGATACATTTACACACAGACGTGTGGTTTGCAAGCATTTTGCTTTTTTGTGTCTTAACGTGCAATTTGTTCAGGAGAACATGCAGACTCCACACAGACAGGACCAGGGTCAACATATTTAATGCAGGACCTTCTGAGGCAACAGACCTAACCGCTGAGTCACTGTGCTGCCCCTCCAATACATATGAGTTTTCTTATGAATTTATTTGACGTGGTGTATTTCTCCTTCAGTGTTGCGTTACTCCCTCTTCATCACTCCTTCACACATTTATTAACTGACATTTTGTATCTTTCTGTAATGACGGTAAGTGCTGGTTTAGTGGTTTTGTATATGAAAAGGGAAGCCTGGGCTCTCTCGCTCTCTTTGTCACCCTCCCTCTCTATATATTTCTGTATTCTGGGGATTTTCTGGGGAGGCAAAGTGTTCACGGTAACTTTCCCTCAGAAGAGCTTTCCATTTCCCAGGCTTTTGTGGCGATATTACCACAACTAATCCTGAAGGCAGAGTTCTCTTTACTCCTGCATACAGTGTGTGTATGTGTGTGAGTGTGTGAGTGTGTGTGTGTGTTCTGTGAAGGTGTAGAAATGAGACTGAACGTGACCAATTACAATTATGTGTGTGTGTGTGAATGTGTATATGTGCCCAACAAAAAGACTGTATGTGAGACAGTATCAGACAGATTGTGTCATTGTGTGTGTTTCTTTGTGTGTGTGTCATAACCTACACTTGGCCTGACTTCAGCATCCTGATACTGCAGCAGTGTTTCCCGCCAAACTGTGTGCGTGTGAGAGCAAGAATGATTAAGCATGAGTGTGTATTAACAAACGTGTTTTTGTCTGTGTCAGAATGTGTGTGTGTGTGTGTGTGTGTGTGTGTGTGATAAACCCTGGTTGACTGAATCCCATTCAGGGAAGTACAGGAGGAGGTTATCCCTCTACTGCAGAGGATAGACACACACAGACACACACACCTAGATTTTTCTCTCGCTACCCTTTCTCTCTTGCTTTGTCTTATACACACACTCCTCCTTCTCCCAAACTTGAACTCTCTCACAGTGAAGAGCTCATGGCTCTCTCTCTTTCTCTCACACACACACACACACACACAAATGCTGCACAGCCTATCCTCATCTTTCTTTTCACTAATTACTTTTCTGCATCATTCCCTTTTTCGCTTTCTCCACGCTACTTTGTCTTTCCCTCTCCTGCTAAATTTGCTTATATCACTCACTCTCTGTCTCTCACACATGCACACTCACACACACAAACGCACACACAGAAAGCTGTGGCTTGGCAGGAATGACTACCGCAGAACCAGGGCGCTGGTTTGGTCGCAAGTCAGACACATGAGCACACACACACACACACACACACACACACACACACGCACACATTCCTACATTACCAATGGTGGACTGTCATTCTATACTGACCAAGTGTGGACCACTATTTCTANGTGTGTGTGTGTGTGTGTTTGCGTGCGTGTGTGTGTGTGTGTGTGTGTGTGTATGTGCGGCGAATACATGTCAAGCAAGAGATGTATGATGTGACACTTTTTTGGCTGTTGGAGGCTCTCACTCTCCAGGTGGACCACTGCATTTCACACAAACACATGAGCACACACACACACACACACACACACACACACACACACACACAGCCCAGCAGCACCACTGCAGCACTGGGTGCAGTGAAGGAAGCTAACGTTATGATTACCTGAAGGTGATCCTGCTATTTCACCCTCCAACAGCCAATAGGACAATGGCAGCAGCCCAGAGAAATAAAGACACACACCGCAACACAAAATCCCCATCAGCCTCATGCACACACTCTCTCTCTCTCTCACACACACACACACACACACACACACACACGCACACATTCCTACATTACCAATGGTGGACTGTCATTCTATACTGACCAAGTGTGGACCACTATTTCTAGTCATTTGGAAAAAAGAAAAATTAAACAGAACATTTTTATTCTAGGTCTTTTTTTCCCCCAAATATATGTGCAACATTAACATTAACATTTTTTCTTTTATAAAATGCCAAGAGGGGACCTCAACCCTGTTTGGTGTCTACCTTCATAATCTCCTCCAAAATGTCCCCTGTTGGATAGGTACACAAGTGTGCACACACACAAGCATACTTTAATGTAAACAGACTAAAACACGAACCATGAACATTATTTTCCATATAGAGTTTTGATATGTAAGTGTGACCACTTTTGTCATCCTTGTTACTGAAATAATCTCAGTTTCCACTTTTGATTCCAGTTTAGCAAACCTGTGTGGGTCATGGTGGACTGATGGATGCTGCTGCCTGTTTTCAGTTGCTTTACTCCAAATGCTGCAGTCAATTGTCAAGCCAGACTGAGGCTTTACTGAAGCTAATCCTTGTTTCTAAAACAATTCCAGACTACATGATTACATCCTCTGGAGCTGACAGTGAAACTGACTGCCGGTTTGGAGTAATATTCAGTGAGAATATCAAAAGTCTAAGTTTGGAACTAGGTCCAATTCAAAACCAGGTTCTCAATACTCCATTCTATCTAACACTCAGCAATGACATTGGTGAGTAAATGTTTTCATAATTCATAGCAACAGTGGTCAAAGTTGTAAAATGATGGAATTTTCCTTCAGTAGTAGAGCTGTGTGTGTGTGTTTATGTCACAATCTGTAATTGCTAGTGAATGTTGATATGTGCTCACATCAAAGTGAAGCACGATGAAGTGAGATTGTACCGATGTATGTCAGTGTCTGCTGGAGTGTTAGTACGTGTGTGTGTGTGTGTGTGTGTGTGTGTGTGTGTGTGTGTGTGTGTGTGTGAGAGAGAGAGAGAGAAAGTGTGTGTGTGCACATGTGTCTGGGCTGAAGGCTCTAAGCTAGGGCAGCCTTGGCAAAGTAAAGATGCTAACAGAGACAGACAGGCTGCCATCTCCCTCAGCTGCTTGGCTATCACACAAAAACACACACACACACACACACACACACACACACACACGAGTTATAGGTTGACACTCGGACAGACACAGAATTACAGACCATCACATCAGTTCTCGCTCTCTCACACACAGCAGAGTGCTTGCATCAGCAAGAAGAAAATGTCCATTGACAGAGAAAGAGGAAAAATCTTCGCTGACTCTTTGGAACCAAGTTAATTGTTATCAGAAGAGTGCGAGTGGTCATGTGGTTAGCTATGTAGTACAATGTCAAGAAGAGGATGAAGTAAAACAACACAATAAGGGTGAGCAGAGGAGGGGAAATGACAGCTGAAAAATAGTCATAGTTTTATGTTAAAAAATCATTTATTTATTTTCTAGTAGATGCATTTAAATCAACATCAAAAAATAACATTTAATGTGGTTAAAGCAGGAATGCCGGTAAAGCAGTCTGCATTTATCTATATATTAATATGATTGATCCTGACAGTATCCGTTGTCCACAGCTGCTTTATACTGTATGAAAAGCTTCTCCTTCAGTTCATTCAATCCCTGCAGCCGTCTGAAGGCAGCAGGACAGATAAATTGCTAAATCTGCAGCCTCCGATAGGAGAAGTGTCGCGTTAGAGCGCAGTACCATTACGCACAGCCGTCCACCATGTTCATCACCTTCATTAAATCACGTGCAAATGACACCAAGCTGCTACAAAGTAACCTCATACACCTCTACACACATCAGACTGGTTGGCTATAAATCAGTATTCTGACAGTTCATTCAAGAGTCTTCGGATTAACGGAGCTCACTAATCCTGTGCGTCATCGTCACAGCCTCATTTCCGAGTTTAAGAAAAAACTTTAGGTTGTTCAGTGTGTTTTATTTATTATTAGGGCGCAAATGCTGCTGTATCACATTTTAAGATATGATGTAAGCATTTACAATGTGAAATACAGTAGAATTATGACTGTTGGATTTATGCAATCATATATTATATATTCAAGTATTTTNTATATATATATATATATATATAGAATACTTGGAAGGAATTGAATAAAAGGCATAAAGTGTGTATTTTGGCTAAATGGAAGTTATAATATTGATGACACATATGTATGATTCCAGTGAATATACATTATTGAACTGATTATGGAAGGATTATCAGAGTTGTAAAGGTCACAAGTCACAATGACCTTTGACCTCCGAGTCAAACGTGTCACCTATTCAGTGTCTGACCAGCTGTGAAATATGGTCACAATCTCCCCTTCAGTTCCTGAAATGCTGTTGAGTAATAGCCAAAAAAGTGATTTTCCAGGACATTATGATGTCACAGTGAAGTTGACCTTTGACCTTTTGGGTAAAAAATGTAATCACTGCATTCATCATTGTATCCCATTAAAGATTTGTGTGAAATTCTTGAGTTATGGCCAAAAACGTGTTTGTCAAGGCTTTGAGGTCACAGTGACCTTGACCTTTGACCACCAAATTCTAATCAGTTCATTCTCGAGTCCAAGTGGACATCTGTGCTAACTTTTGAGAAATTCCCTCCAGGCATTCCTGAGATATCGGGTTCATGAGAATGGAACGGACGGACGGACAACCAGAAAATGCGCGGAGGCATAAAAACACACCCCGTCTCCCTCTGGCTGCAGATTTGTGGTGCTGTGTTCCCATCGTGCCCCTCTGCACCATCAAGACAACGATATGATTTCCCGGAGAAGCCATTTCGTTACTTGTTGACCTATTTTTATGTTTCACTGTGATTGGGGCAGCTGTTTGAGAGCGATGGGAGAGAGTGTATATGCGCTTGGAGACGCCCACACAGTCCATGCGGCCAAGACCTACCTTGCTTCGCGTTCGGCTTTGCGCATGCACGGTTAAAATACGGCCCTGGGAGTTCAAGACTGTTTGTTATTATCTTGTATGCAAACATTGGGTGTATAGGCATTAAGATATTGTGCGTGCATGTGTGTATGACAGAGGGAGAAAGAGACAAAGCAACTGGGTTAAATAATGGAAAAACTGTGGGGGTTTTAATGAGCGTGTGTGTGTGTGTGTGTGTGTGTGAGAGGAAATAGAGTGAGTGATTTTGTGTGTGTAAAATTATACACGAGAGAAAGCGTGTGCTCATCTACATGCATGAAATAGACCAATGGGAAGTTTGTATTACAGAGTGCAAAGAAAGGAAGTGTTAGAATGTGTGAGTGTATGTGTGAGGGAGGGAAATAGGTAATCAATAACATCACCTCGTGGCTGTATTGATAAAGAAGACAAACGAGAGGATATTGAGTCCGAGAAATGATGGCTCATTTTTTCTGCAAACCGTCATCGTCTATTGTCTTCTCTTCAACTCTCTTTTTCTGTCATATCGTCCTTTTCTCCCTGAGTTTTTCAGAATAATAGCTCAATGACTATTGATGCAGAGAAGCGCTGTGGCAAGATTACCGTTATTAAAAGAGAATTACAAGCTAAGCGGTCTTTGCTCTGCTTCACGGAACACACACAGACATGCACAGGCACTCAAAGATTCAAATTAGTCCGCACACAAGCGCAAATTCAGACAAGAAAACAGCTTGAAGTCAGCAGGCGTGTGTCACTTTTTCTGAGCAGTGTTTTCTGAGCAGGTAAGGATGTTTTGATGCAAGCTGTGACCACTTCATTAAAACTTGAGCTAGATTCAACAGTTGTCCCTCTTTTTTCTTGTAGAAATCTGGTAAACAAGACATCTCTTCTTGTTTACCTTTTTACATTTCCAGTTTGCAGTAGTGGAAGTATTTAATATTTTAACCTTAGTCAATGTAAAAAAACTTATTAAAATAAATGACAAACAAAAGAACTTGCAAGGCAGAATGCACCATTTCAGAGCACGTTAATGTTGTAACTGGTCTTAACTGGTCAAGGCGGAGATGAATTTAAGTTCTATCCTTTTGGATATTTTAGTCTGAAACCATGCATTGTTTTTTATACACCAAATGTACTGTATATTATGAATGTAAAATCTTAATTTGCAAAGAAACGCGTAAGTATTGCTGTCAAATAAATGTAGTGGAGTAAGAAGTGCCACATTGAGATGTACTTGAGTAAATGTACTTTTCAATACTGGCAATTGGTTTGGGAAAAAACTAGCATACTAACTAGAGTACGAGCATGAGCACGGAGAGCCACCATGGCTAAATGGAAAAACTAAATAAAACTACAAAAGCACTACAAAAACTCAAACTTCAAGAGAAAATGTTGAATAGAAAGTATCACAGTATCGTTCTTGTAGCCACTGTCAAACTGACTTTGTGTTTGTGTCTAGGAATGATGAATCCTGAAACCTGCTTCAGTTTCTGTCAGTGCAGAACAAAAGTCTTTGGACAAAAGTCGGACTTTATTGTCTGGATAAAAACAGGACGCACACACACACACACACACACACACACACACACACACACACACACACGCGCGCACACGCGCGCACTGGTCAATGCTGGTGGCTCTCTGCAGAAGGAAAGAAACCAAAATGGAACAGGTGAGCATCCAACACGTGTAAAGACAAAATGGTGTACTGTGTGAGATGATTCATTTGTCACATGGTGAGAGATATTTTTGATAAAACTTTATCTGACGTTGCATAAATGAATTAATGAACATTTTCGTCATTTGGGGGACCCTGATCTTTTGTGACTTAGAGAGCAAGTCCTCACATCTAAACATTGGCCTCTGTGGTTAAGGTCTGGTTACGTTTAGCAACTAAAACTACTGGTTAATGTTAGGGAACAATCGTCACCATGGTTAAAAGAAACCAGTGTTGATTGTTGGGAAGAGGTGAGACAGGATATCAATGCTGGTCTCTGGTTTTCAGTGTGTTACAGAAACATGGCACAACTGTCCGTGTAGCCACTTTTACATTACTTGCAATTGCATGCAAGCAACTGCGATATGATTGGGCAACACATATTTATGTCATAGGTTCTGTCAAATACTCCTGTGCACACCACCGAGACTCTGGAGTACAATGGGTGCAGATTAAAGCAACTGAAAACTCATTTTCCTAAACTTGCATTTTAACACTCATACTTTTCCATTGCTCAAATATGCTGTGGTAACTTTTTAAATGCCTTTGCTTCAGTATCAGCTCTGACTGTTGCTGGATAAATGACCTGTGGGCTTCTAGAGTCAGCAGTCCAGGCCTTTTTATTATTATATCTGATAGTTGATGTTGTTTAACAAGGCGTTTAGGGAACTATATCAAACATACTGTAGCTACTATAATTGTATTATTATTATTAATAAAAACAGCACAGTATAAGCACCTGTGTCAATGACTGCTTAGTTGTAACAGCAGTAGTATTCATGAAATAATTAAAACAATTAAAATTATTTTTATATTTACTATTTCACTGCTACTTTTAATATTAGTTGAGCTGATTAATATTGGCCTCCTGAATTATAATTCTCAAACATAATTTGTTGCCTGTAGAACTAAAAACAATTCATGGTTTGGTTGGTCCAATAAATCAGGCTGACTGATTAATCTGATCTAATTAGAACTCTTGAAATGAATCAGCGATCATTAGACTGAGTGACGTTAATGAATTTCTGATTAGTTTCAACTTCAGAGGAAACTTTGAACATTTAAGCGTCGGAGTTAGACAACACCGGTCGATTTCTTTACATTTAATGAACATTCAGCAAAGAGCAAACATCAGTTTAATACAACAGTCACACCCTGTCCTAGTATATATGAAGTGTAACCTTCGAGTTTCTACATCACCAACATTACAAGTAACCAGTAACAAGAAGCCCATGATTCCTATATGACCCCAAAAACTGTCAAAACTACTAGATTCTCCACAGCCCTCCTTTTCTATATGACAATCATATCAATCGCACTCTGAACTTTAACCCGCAACGATTCAAGTCTCCGCTGCACTGCGCTCTCCCGGCTATTTAAATGCTAATCAATTCATTACTGAGAACATCATTATGCTCTCATTGCAGTTCACTATAAATCATGTCAATCCACGCAAACATCCCTGATAGGGAGGGAGAGAGGGAGAGAGGGTGGAGGAGGGGGGGGTTGACAGAGAAGAGTAACATTGGTTTTTAAATGAGGTCTGATTGAATCCTCATTCTCAATTTCATAATGAAAGTTTTCCCAACCTCTCTCTCTCTCCCTCTCTCTCTCCCTCTGAGTCAATCACTGCATGTAATGAGAAAGTGAGGAGAGGTGCGCGCACACTCCCATTCCAACACACACGCAGGCACAAAGTCTCAGAGGTGTACTAGCACACTGCTGATAACCAGTCACACATACAGGAGTCCGGGAGAAATTAGCTCTCTGTTAATTCATTCCTTTTGTCTAAATGCATGGTAATTTCTTGGATAGGGGAGGGAGTGGAGGGTGGGGAGGAAGAGCTGTGTGTGGAGGGTGAAACTTCAAAACCAACTGCAGTGTGCAGCAATATAGGAACAAACCGTGCATTACAGCTCTGGCTTAATTATTATGCTAATCAAGCCGCCCGCGGGGCTCAGAGAAGTGATGTAAGGCTAAGAAATAAATATATAAATGCACTTTCACACTGTTTCAGTGAATTTTGAATGTATTAGTATGTAATTTTTTTTCAGTTTATTGGATTAGTGTTTTCTTTTTCCCCTTATTACTCAGACAGTGGGGAGTTGAGACAGGAAGGAGATGAAATGAGCTGTGAGGTGGGATTTCAGCTCATGACTAGAGAGGGGAAGAACATCTTTTTGTGGCAGTGAAAAACTGTGTTTTAATCATCTCTGCAGTTTTTAAAATGTCATCTGCAACATAACACTCATTGTAGAAACCCCCCTTCACACATCTGTCCTCCAGTCCACTGTATCCAATTGAAAAGCCCACACCTATGGGCTATGATCTAACCTTCCCAAACAAGCTGATTAACAGACTATTGTCATTACTGAGGTCTTAAAAGAAACGTTGTTTTTTTTAACCAAATTAAAATTAAAACATTTTTTTGAGTATATAAATACCCCTGAAATGTGGCTGTTGATAGTTACCCATACCAACTTCTCAGACCTACTACACTTCTCTGCCGTCCATCCCATTGCTCCAGTATGTGCCAAACCGGTCCTTTCTCATTCCCAGGGCGTCAAATACCAACACCCCTCGCCATCTCACACAAATGCTCAAGGTACCCCCTGTAATATTTATCAAACACAGATGTTCTGCTGTAATCATTGTTAGTGCAGATGTTCGTGCTGCCCACTCTCATATTTCGTTTGGGATTCTAGCTCTGACATGTACGGATGGATTTGAGAAGTTGCCATTTTCAATCAAGAACGAGAAATGATGTTACTAAGGGCTTGTGTCCACATATTTCAGTTGTCTTTTTTCAGCCTTTTTTGTGCGGCTGCTCCAAGCGCTTCTAGTTGAAAATCTCTGAAGTTTCCAGAAAGGCGCTGGTGTCGTCACTGGCACTTTTTTTTTCAGGCAACCAATCATATTAGATGGGGCTCGTCACCCTGGTGACCAAGAAAATGGATGAGAAACTTGTTTTAGCCGTGTCTGTCTGTCCTGAGCTTTATGCTATTTCAGACAGAGGCAGAAAAGCCCATTTGTGGGAGCAAATCGGCCGGACACTGAATGTTGCTGGTGAGTGTTGTGCTTTCATCATCTATGCATAAGCTTGTTGTTAGCTGTGTAGTCACCCCCTTAACGTAGCATTAAAAAGTTTGGCCAATCAGAAGAAAGTGTGCTTTTAGGGAGGGGGGCTTAAAGAGACAGGAGCTATAATGGCTTATTTCAGACAGAGGATGCACTGAGGGGCTGCATAAAGGGCCAGTATAAGATAAATGAGGATTTTTTCGAACTGTGAATCATGCAAATCTATAATAAAAATAGAGCTGTAAATGTGAATAATAGGTCCCCTTTAAAATACAGCTATTGTATTGTAAATGTAGTTTCCATAACAGAGGTTCAAATGCAGTGACTTCTGACACTAATTTGCACTTGTGGGTCATCTTTGGATACATCCCTCAAACTGGCATCAGATATGGGTCACATTCAGAAATGTCAGTCAAAAAAATTGGATCTGAGCAAAAGGTGAAATTGAGTGAAGCTTTGTAGCCCTCAGAGCTGTCGGGGCCAGCGGCTTCTTTGAATTCAGTCATAGCAGAGTCACATTTCAGCGTCTGGCTGTGCACGAGCTGCTGCCAATCATCCTCCTGTGGAGCAGAGCGAGGGAAAGGTGCATCGCCCCTGTGCTTTATGCAAATGAAATGGCGGTGATTGTTAGCAATGCAGCAGCCAATGTCAATCAACAAACACACTCTGTGTGTGTGTGTCCACATGTGTATGTGTCTGTGTGACTGTGGCTGCATTTGAGTCTATTTTATGTACGTTTTGTGGAATACTTATGCAACGTGACATTTAGTATGTTTGTGTATGTATTTATGTTGCACATGGTATACATATGTGTGTGCTGATGGTAGTGTGTGTGTGTGTGTGTGTGTGTGTGTGTGTGTGTGTGAGTGAGAAAGCATAGTATGTGTGTGAGTGTTCACGTCAATAAGCTCTGACAACAGCGGAGGATGCATCAGAGAGGAAACATCGATACCGTCTGGCTTTGGATGGCCCACGGTGCCTTTACTGCATCCGCCAAGTTATTGTCTAAAGCAGATGGACACACTGAAGTCTGTTAACACTTATTTAACCAAGGAGGGCTAAAAACAAAAGCTGAGTACAGGATAATATTGTATTTTATTTTGATTTTATTATTTTCCTTTAATCTATGTTACTTTATTTTTATGAGGTGATGCAAGGCCAATTTACTAAAAGTTAAGCAGCACATGATAAAGATTTATTTATTTAATGGTAAGTGGTTGGACTAACCTCCTAACATGACAATGGGCCAAGAAATGCTTTTATTACAACAAGGTAGCAAATAATTAAAGAGCAGAAAAACTGAAAAGGGTGAAAGGATGGCGTAACCAAGATATTTAACTGGGATCACCTACATGCCAAAAGCTGAGGTATTCATTGTTTCTTCCAAAAACGTTCTGGAAACAAGAAATTCAATGCTCTCAGCATTTCATTTATGCGTGTTATTTCAAACAATATGATTTGGGACTCTAATCTGGTAATCCTAGTTAAAGATCAGAAATGTTCTGAAGGAAAGTTTTGCATTAGAATCAAAAGAGCTGTTTTTCTATTGCCATTGTCAGGCATATATCAAGCGATACACAGAATCAGTTTTTTTTTCATACAAAAATGGTTACATCCATCGAAAATCACCTCATGTCCCATGTTGCTGTGTTCACAAATTCAGTCTTGTCTTTGCTGAGAGCATTTCATTTCTCGTCTCCATGCTTGTTAGAGCAGCTGTTTCAAGCGCTGCAGTGTTTTTCACCTTCAGCTCAGTCCATTTGGGCTCATGACAACAGCAGCAAGCAGTCCCACTTGGATCCAGACCAAAACAATTTTAACCAAGAGTTTGACAGGGATTCATTTTGAGTGACAGCAAGCTCCAACTACATAATGCATTATGCATAATGGGTCTAACAAAGTTGATGTCCATTCACAGGAGTCCTCTGTGAAATTACGAAGCAGCAAATATACACAACTGGGAATTTAAGTCGAGATCATCCAGTAACCAAAATACTAGCTATCTACAGCGCACAACTTTAGGGATCATCATATGTCTGTGCTGGGCTATAAGACACTTTTAAGACAGCTCAGCTCAGCAAGAGTTGAGCAGCAATGCTGGCGGATGTGAACAGATGTTCCAAACCAACTTTACATACCGTATAAGACCTCTGGACAGAATATACAGTATATTTGATTCTACTAGAGCAGTATTTGACTAAGACTCTTGTTGGATTAAAGCTAACAGATTATACATCCAAAACACCCACAGCACATCTTTTTTTGGCATCAATGGTTATGTTCATTTTTAAATTAAGTACTTGGTCACAGTTTCACATCAATGTCTTTTTCTAATCTAAACACAGAATTACAGTGGCTTTACTTCCCACACTTATTTTAACAGAAGTCCACTGGAATCCAATTAGAGCTGCTCTCAAGATCAAGATTTCCAAGCCATTCTGCAACAGGCTTCATACAACTCTCTCAGCATGTAAGTGTGATGTTAGACCTTGTTTAAAATAACAGTAGCTGAATGCTGATGGTTATGCACCCTCTAAAAGGACCAACATTAATCAGAAAACATTATCTTTACATGGCCAAAGGTGATCAAATAAAATGGCATGAAAGCAATACTGTATATCCTGCAAAACTAAAATCACTTTAAGAATAGTGAGTCCAGTGCTAATGATGCTATATGCTAATTATTTCATCCGACACCAACAGTGGAGCACATGATGAAACATATGGGCCTGAGACAAAGGCCCAGAAGGGACAATTCATACTAAAACACAATCTGCATATATAAACAGATTCCTGGGAAAAGGCTGCAACCTAATCCTCCAGATTAATCATTCGTGTTAATATGCCTTAAGGATAGTCCTGCAAAGCTGACACTTTGAGTGGTGAAAAGAACATTACTCCCTATAAATATGCTTGAATAAATCACTCTCCAAACATCAAATACAATAATAAACCTCAAATCCTGGCATGCAAAAACCCTTAATTTGATGTGTTTAAAGTTAACTGTATGCTGAAGATGCCCCAAAAAAAGGACTGGATTTGATTGCTGCAAAAACTAAAAGACTAAGTGTAGTCATCTTCACTTAACATTGGTTCTGTCTCTCTTGTTCGTTCTCTCTCGTCTCCTCATTCTGAGATGGAAGCCAATTTATTTATTTTAACAATTATGTTCAACTCAAAGTCCCTGATTAAGAACAGAGAACAAATAGTATCAAGTGATAAAAGCAAGGAAGGACAAGAACATCACATACTCTGGACAGAAGTCAAGTACAAACGCTGACCACACATCTCAAAAGATGACAACTATGACACAAAAAGCAACCAGGTTCCCTGTGAGAACACACATCCTTGTTTGCTGATGACAGTTTTGGCAGATAGTGACAAACCACTTTATATTGACTAAACTGTCCCCACTGACAGGAAGAGCTTCTGAAGAATATTGTTCCAGTATGAGATAACCACAATAACAAGAAAATGACACATTCTGTTATAAAATGATTGCTGGCATAAAGTGAAGCACTTTTTAAAAGAACACTTGATAATGAACTCATCTTTTCGGCTAAAATGGTGAGTGGTGAAGTTAGAGTTATGGCAAAGGGTTTATCTATGAGCTCTATACTAGAAAACTGAACATCAACAGAAAATGACACAAAGACAATGTGACATTTTAACAATAGTGAGGAGAAAGCTAGTACAACACGTTGTGGTACATAATGTCACATACATAGGCGTACCGGACCTTCCTCATCATGGTAACAAAAATAAACATGTGGTTAACTTTGCGGTTTGGTTGGGTTAAGACACCAAAACTACTTTGGTTGTTTAGGTTGAGGAAAAGGTCATGGTTTGGGTTAAAATAAGTACACTAATGTTGACTTTTGGTTTCACACGGGACATGAACAGTGGCTGTGACACACACACACTCAAGAACTGTGAAGTACCAAAAGCTGGCATCGAATGTCTGGTCAGATTCGTAGCCTTGTTTACTTATTCTGTCATCAGGTAGTTCCTGATCTAAATGCCAATTTTAGACAATTTTTAGGTTTCTTTTGTTAAATGAAAAAAAGGATTTGTAGGAAAAACATGTTTACATTCCCCAAATGAAGATACCATATCAAATGAATTATTTTGTTATCATTACAAAACCCAGGTGTTGAATCTGCATTAAAACTTTTCAAACAATCCCCAGTCCTAATCACAATACATGTGCAGCATGTTCTACAAAATGTCTACTATATGTTGGGTCTTTACATATAAATGTATTTCTTCATTTATTACATCATCATTAATGTCAGCATGTAATTAATATGTTAATTCCATGAGATAAAGTGATATTCAATCTTGTTTCATCGTCCTCCGCTGTAGAATGTGTCACCTTTGATGAAAAGAAAAATTATGTTGCCATGAGTCAAGTGTCTCAACGTGTAATTTATTAGCTTAAGCGTGACCTCTGGACGTGCTTTATTTGGCAGAGACTTTAATCACAACATATGGGCTGGCTGTGCGGTTGTGGTTAAAGTGCTACTAAATTGCCCAGGCATGTGATTTGGAAGAGGACGCCAATAAAAATACGCATTAGCAAGAACAAAACAGGCCGATCACTGGTTCTTAATTAGCTGTGTGAAACCAAGCGTGTCTGTCTCTCTGTGTGTGTGTGAGTGAGTGAGAGAGGATGAAGGTTGTCTCTCTCCTGGCTGTAATGTTTATGAGGGGTCATTCATGTCACTTCTTTGTGTTTGCATTTATCTCTCTTTCACACACACTCTTTCAGACACACGCTGCTGGTGTGTCCCTCTGTTTCTTCTTTTAAAAAACACAAACAGACATATATATGAGACATATTTACATACATCACATTTTCGTAACCTAACAAACAGTCTCTTACTTGTGTGGACACACATACAAACACATACACACATATACACAAACAGTTTACATTATTTTGAAGGTTTCCTTCAAAATTGGGATATTCAGGAGCTGAACACTGCTGCTCAGGCTCTGACAAAACGATTTCTGACATCAAAGTAAAACTCTCAGAGGATTCTTAATGAAGTTAATTAAGTTTTTACTCTTATTTTCTCCATTTCTTTAGAAATTATATCAAGGGAAAACAGGCTGCGAATGCTTTCTTGTTTTTGTTTTTTTCTTGCACCATCTGGTTTCACATTCACACAGCATTGACACCTGGGAGCTGACTGGTCCTGCCGCAGTCTCCTACCGTCAGCCACCGATCAGCTCCACTGGAGCACTTGGACTGTTACATTAAGTACCACAGATTTGAGATTCAGTTCAACAAATGTTTTCTCAGAGGCAGAATTATGGAGCAGGTTAAAACTGATTTTATATTTCATGTTTAACTTTAGTAGCCAGAGCCAAAGTATTATCAGCACCATTTACACAACCTATTATTTTGTATGTAATCCCACACACACACACACCAGGGGAGTCACATGTTGGTGCAGGTAGACATGAAACCCTGCTGCATAGGTCTATTTTCCAGCACTGGAGTTTGATTCTCTACTACTAGAACGACTATAACTTGACTTCTCTTGTCAGGTGACAGCTTGTTGTTCTCTTCATTTTCTGGTGAGCCATAGCTGCCAAGAATGGCTCGTCAGGTGAGGAATAGACCTTTCTCACAGAGGACATTTCATCGACAGGTGTAACTACAGTAATAGCATTCCATTTAGATATTCCAATGTCAGGGCCATAACACCGGCTCGCTAGCTCACTAATAGGGCTTACTGGGACATATAAATGGAATAGTCCCATCATCAATGTTGTAAGTTACACACGTGCTCGCCCTGCTATGACAGGTTGAAAAGTCTGCCATGAGAAAGATATATCAAGTGAATCTAGTGCAGCATTCCAATTTAACTTTGCATGTCTTACATTTTGCTTTGGATCAATGCATTCCTGTTGACAGGCCCCTGCATTGTGGGGGCGGCATGTTATTAACTACTGTGTATTCAATACTGTGCTGGAATTTCTGAGGGTTCTTCATAATTTGTAAATTCTAATATAGTTTATGACATTTTTATATTTTGACAAATAAACTGTCTTTACATCCATTTATTCCAGTTAGCTAACTTGGTTAATTAAACAAATCTGTTAGCTGTCTTTAAAATTATTACATATTATTACTTCATTAAGTTCATATGGCGAACTTGTTAGCGAACAGTTACACATCCGGCAGATAGAAGCAACATTAGCATTTATTTGGAGTTTCTGGCCACTTTAAATGTGCTTTTAACTCCGATTCATGAAGGAAACTTCTGCTGCTTAATACTCCACTGTGTTCATCAGTTAATCACTAACTCTGTCTTCCTGTTGCTCGGTGCTGGGCAGCTAGTAACATGGGTTTATCAGAGCTTTTTTGCTGAAAACAGTTGAGGAAACTACCTTCACTTGTTGCGCCCTGTAGAGGTCTTCTGTCTCCTCTCCCTCCCTCCTCTCTCCCCTCATCATTCCTCTGCTGTTGATCTGATCCATGGTTTTCTCATCCTCATGTCTTCTGACTCTTTCCTTCTATCTCCTGTCCTCCTGTTGATCTGCCTCTCTGTCTCTGCCACTCTCCTCTACCCTTGTTCTCTTCTGTAAGCCAAGCCCGATTTATTCCTAAAGTGCTTTTATCAAACAGGTTTGTCAGAGTGCTTTACGGAGATCAGAGAACAACAAATACAGATAAAAACACAAAAGATAAAAGCAAGAAAGTAGAAGCCCATCAGAAATAACAAGATAAGGGCGGTTAGATCCTCTTCCGTGACTGTGTGTGTTTTCTCTTCCCCAGTGCAAGTCCTTCTCTTCCTTCATCATCCTCGCAGAAGCCGATAATGTCATAAGTGCCACATAATGTATAACTGTGAAAATGTAATAAAATGTCTCTCTAAATAGTGTTGACAATGTAGCTGCAATCCTCTGCTGTTCGTCACTGTGAGCTGCTCACAACAGCTACACATTTTATGTAAGACACTCAAAGTGTAATGAAATGTCATTGTACGTAGAATGAATACTTGGAATCCCCATGAGGCTTATTACACAGCAGAAAACAAAATAGTTGATATATATTGTATAAGATGAAGAGACAACTATTCTTCTCCACTATTGGAGGAAAGAAAAGTAAAGTTTGGCCCTAGGGTGGCACCAGAAGAATGGTCATGTTGTTACATGAATTAAAAACGTTTATTCCATGGATGAATTAAGAAAATTGGATACTATATTCCAAAATGGCGCCTTCATCATTCCATATGCTCCTCAGACTTAGGCCCATAGAGCATGAGCACATAGTCCTTCTTCTGACTTCCTGCTGACTCCATATGAATAGAATAAATAAATAAAATAAATAATGATACAGCTCTTTGAGACTTTTATTTTATAGGACATAATGGTTTAATTTGTGATGTAGTGGCCACCACATCACAATCACCTCAAAGCCCAGAGTGCTTGGGATGAACAAAACAATCATTATAAAAAGAACGGCTGTAAAATAGTTAATACTTATTAATTGTCTGCGCATCACAAACAACTCGAAATTACTTTTTGTATCAGTATTTAACAGTATTTGAGCGATTAGGTCAATTAAAGTTTAGCTGCATCAATTTCATGTTGTTCATGTCTGGTAAGTGAGCAAGAAGTCACCTGGCAGGGCAAAAGGAAGTCTCTAATGGGCATGCTCTCAACCGGCTCAACCAGAGAAGGGCCCTAATGTGCACGCTCAATGTGCCCAAAAACGCAGAAGCCTGAAACTGGGATGATGGAGTGCCATCTTGGGGCATGGTGCAGCTCTCTTAATTGACTTTCACTCATCACCTGTCACTCTAAGCTACACTTTGTCGGTCTTAGCTCTACTTGTACCACAGTCCTGTCATGTAGTTGCCAATTACTTTAAATACCAAGGCATTAGGCTCAATTGCACTTTAATATTAGCATATTAAGTTAGGATGCTGACATTCAAATGTTTAGCATGTAATATTTAGCATGTTAGAAAACACAAGTGGAGCTAGTAACAGTAATAATCAGCCTGAGTTTATGTCAAAAATAGTAGACCTTTTGGAATATATCAGACTCAGCATGTCAGGCTCAGCCTTACATTGTCCCACTTCACTTTTCATTCGTCTATGTTGTGCTTTGCTAATGCTAACATTAGCATGTTATCATGCATACAGTTAGCGGGTTAACTTGCATGTCAGAAGCTAATGGAAAAGAAATGCCGCTGTTGGCATGTTACATTTAGCATGTTAGCATAAAACCCTATTACCTGGCAATGTGTCACAGTAAAAGCTTTGTTGACATTGTCAGTCCCCTCTCAGAGACATTGTACTACATTCTAACAAGATGTAAAATTATTACATCCAGAATCCATGATGTTGGTCAAGACTTCACTGTGTTGCTCAAGGGCACCTTCCAACAAAGATCTGAGCCCAGATCCTCCTCTATTAGTGTAATGTCTGGTCTGACAACTACCTGCTGTCCAATTACTGGAAAGTTGTCTCTTCTCTCCATCCATCTTCCCCTACCTGCTTCTCTTATGTCCAATTTCTCACTTTTCTTCCCTCTCTCTTTATGTCAGGACCACAACCCTATTCTCTCTCCTCCCTCTCTGTCCTCTGCTCTTTTCCTGTGTCTCTTTTCTGTTCATCAGCGCACTCTCCTCTCTCAGTGTGTCTCTCTCCTTGCCTTTTCAGTCTCTGTCACGCTGTTGTTTGTTAATGTCATCACAGATTCAAATGTAGGGAGCTATGAGTGTGTGGGCCTGAGTATGTGCGTGTGTTTTTCATGGACCTGTATGTGGGATTTTGTGTATACTTGGATCTCCTTGGTTGTGACTGAATGGGTATGTGTGTTTTTACAAATGCAAGTCATTTGTATGCATCCATGTATGTGTCTGAATCTGCGTGTGTGTGTGTGTGTGTGTGTGTGAGACTGTATTTACGTGTGTGTGTATCTCTGTGTGTCCTCCCTGCAGCTGTGTACTCATGCATGGCTGCCACTGGAATTTGTCTGCCGCTGCTGTTTAAGGCTGCTGTCCACCGCTATTCACAAAAAACACACATATTAACACATACACACAAACAACATCCTTTTTTTTGTTTTGTTTTTTAGATAATTTGGAGCAAAGACACATATCCTGTTGTTATTTGTCCAATCTATAATACACAGTGTTATACAGTATGGAATCAGTGCATGGGACAGTTGTCTCTCTGTTTAACTTAAAGCTAGACTGCTACGTATCTGCTCAAAGATTGTGAGTCAAACACTTGAGTCAAGTTTTCAAACTGCTTATACTAAAAGAATGTTGTCTCTGGCTGGTAATATTACATCAGGCCCTTCTCATATTTTATTTGAAGAATATCAGCTTTTGCCATCAAACAGAAGATTTAGAGTCCCACTAAACTGGCTAAACTCAGCAGACTGCAGAACAGTCTGTAAAATCAGAGTTTGGCTTCTAAGTAGGCTTCAGTGTACCTGTGTAGATTAAGCTCTGAACATAAAAGTAAGCGATTAAATTGATTGCACTGCAGCTACTTATTTGTAATGTGTAACGTGAAATATGTTTGAAGTATTTGTTTTGTTTCTTGGTCAAATGTTGCGTTTTGTTATGCATGTGAAACAGTGGGGACAGTTGGGACGCAAGACAAGTTTCAGAAATAAAGTGAAATCAAATCTAACTAACACTCCCAACATGCCTAAAACATTTGTTCAAGGCATGTTTCTGTTTTTGACTGCAGTTCTCACTTTAGCCGCGTTTCCACCAAACACTTTCGGTATAGTAATCTTGAAATCCTTACCAAACCCGTACCTACATATATCTAAACCCTAGATCTGTTTTGCATTTCCACTGACTGTTTATTGCAACAAGGAGACAAGCTTTGTTTGAGAAAAGGCTGCAGGCAGCAAGGAAAAACACTGCAGAAAAAAGCAAGAGAGTTTGGGAAATGTTACTTCAGAGCTCAGATGCTCAAGAAGTGACAATTCTGTTGACCAGTCAACGGACTGCAGTGTTTCTAGCTCCACCTTTAAGTCCCGGGTCAGTGTGCTAGGTATGTCAACAGAGGGGTAACAAAAAAACGAGACGGGATGGAGTAGTTCTATTGGTACCATCCACAACTTTTGCCAATGGAAACACAAAAATGACCGTTCTGATGAGTAACGAAACTGAACTTGACTGCTTGGTGGAAATGCTTGACCATCAGGTCCGACCATCTTCCTAACAGTTCCATTGCCATTACTGAGGACACTAAGGTCATGTCCTCTGTATTTTCTCTGTGCATTTTTTTACACAAATTACACGAGGTTCCAGTTTAAAGGCCCACTATGACACTTTTTGCACTCAACTTTGACTTTAAATAAATGAGGGGGAAAATAGCTTTTACAGACTTCTTTTGGTGCCTTGTCAAACATGTGAGTAGTGGGACTGCATTGTGGGAAATAGGACTCATGACCGCTGTATATCCTGGCTCTGATAGCAATTTTGCTTGTGGGGCCTTACAAAGAAAGGTGGGCTTAACCAGGTACAAACACACACACACACAGCAACGACAGTCCACTTGCCTTTTTCACCCTGTGTACAGTTGATGCAACATGGCATTGTGACAAAGAGCACAGCAGCCTGATGACAACATCATGTTTGTGTGTGTGTGTGAGTGTGTAAATCTATGTAGCAAGCGCTTGCGTCCGTCTAGTTGTGTGTGTGTTTGTGTGTCTAACACACAACCGAGTGTTCAGTCCTCATGGATTTCCATCAGCTCTGCATTCCTTTACTGCAGTAACAGGGAAACTTCTGTCATCAATATCAACTCCATTAACCAAATAAAGCAACCTGAAAATAAGTCAGTGACTCTCTGGAACTCTGTGTTTCTGCAGCTCTATAATAGCACATTAATCACGTACTGAAACCACATCAGTACATTCAGCATTACTGCAGTGCTGCAACATTGGATTTATGCCTGTCTGAGACCATGAAAGAGCATAGAAACAGCTAATTTAATGAAATAGAAGTTCCTATCTAGATGTACAAGTAACAGATATGAAACCATTTTTAAAATGTACTAGTAATTTCCAAGTAATGTGGAATTATAAATGCCTGCGCAAAATGGTAAGATGTGTTTTTTCGCAATCGGCTAGGCGTTTTTTTGAGATTCTGCAATGTTCCGTCATCACAATTTTGGCTTAATACAATATACAATGCTGTACCAGTCTAATAGAGAGGCAAGCACTGATTTGATTTTCTGGTAGTAAGGAAATTCCAGTTGATGTTATGAGAGAGAAAAATAAGTGCTTAAAAGAAAAAAACGGGAGTGAAAAGAAGAAGACATGGGCAGAATAAAAATTGAAGAGACACAGAGACAGTTGGGATGAAAAGTAGAAATCTAAAGAGGGAAAGAGGAAGGGATGTAAATTATTTTACTCTGTGATGTAGTTTATTGACCAGTTCTAACAGAGGGAGAGATGATTGAGAAAAGAGTGAAAAACAGAAAAGACTGAAAAGATGAGGGGCAGGTTGGGGGTAAAGAATCGCTTTTTATCGACTTCTTCTCTGAATAGGGACCATCAAATGCATGCACACACACATGCTCCTACAAGTTCTCCCCCACCTATTGTCTGATAAATGGCAGCAGGGGAATTTAATGACAATTGAGGTCATTTCATCGGAAATCACACCATGACTCCACATATCACAATGGCCTAGTGCTGCACACACACAGTTATCTTTGTTAATCTTTATAGAGCTATCTCAACACAGCATCCACATTTTGCTCTGTAATTTCTGTAACAAACTTCTTTTTTATTGTCCTTTTCTGTATCTCTTTTTTTTTTTTTACAGTTTTAATGTTTTATCAGATCTACAACGACAGTCCAGCGGAAAGTTTAATCTTAATATGATAAATGAAAGATATCTATACACATGTGTAGAATTATAAGTATATAAGTAAGTGGAAAATTATTCCTGTGGAATGTTTATTTTTTCGCTTTTGGTTATGTTTGACGTAATTTACATCAAGTACATTGGATATCTGAAACAGTTATGAGGTAGTCAAAACAAAAAAGACATTATTCGAACCATACTAGCGGTGTGGCTCTATAAATGGCAATGCTGATCAGTTGGTCAGTTAGTCTACCTCTTTACCTGGGCTGAAATATCTCAACACATATTGAGATTAACTGAGATGGTGGCGATGTTAAACATTACCTGCTAAATATCTGTATGTTAACATTGTCATTGTGAGCATTTTAGCATGCTGGAATTAACATTTACTACAAAGCAACACTGTGCAATTACAGCCTCACAGAGCTGCTAGCATGGCTGTTGACTCTTAAGGCTACATCCACACTAATAAGTTTTCATTTTAAAACGACGTTTTAAAACGAAAACCATCTCCGTACACACAAGAGTTTTATCACAGTTTTAGAGTTAATCTCCGTTCATACTACACACCTGAAAACGCATATCACATGACCATTCACATGCACTGTGCATGTACGTGCCAGTGTAAACAGGAAGCAGATTGTCTACTCTGCAGTTGGTTGCTTAATAAGTTGCAGAAAATACTATGAACGTAGAACATTAATGGAGAAAAGTTAGACCAGAGATGTCTATGCTTGGTCCGACAACCAGGTGGAACTGTTGCTGACAGTAAGTGTTGTAATTCCTTATCCATGTTGAATTAACTGCTGGTAGTCAAGGCTGATGTCGTTTGTTTCCAGGAAAGGGTCACGTGATAGGGACGTGACGAATCAGGGATGACACATTGCGACTGATAAGAAAACGCAGTCCAGAGTTTTCTAACTAAAACAGAATCAGCAGCGTTTTAAAAGGTCTCCGTTTCAGGGGTTATAAAATGCTGGAGTAGTGTGGACACTAGGAGTAAAGTGAGCAAAAGTTATGCGTTTTAAAACAAAAACATATTAGCGTGGATTTAGCCTTAGTTGTGCTGCTTTTCATAAACAGAACATTTTCTAGTCTCACAAACTAAAGATGCATTTTGTTATTTTTAACACCTTGTGCACTGTGAATCAACAAATCTCATACTTTTGGACAGACAGATCATGGAAAACTTCATCCATTTACAGAGTAGAACAAGTCGTGTCCCAGGACAGAGAATTAAGTAAAGAAAGATGATTTCAATCAGCTGTCTTTCTCCCTGTCTTTGTCTTGTGTTATCCTCCACACAGGATGGACGATCCCATCAGAAAGAGTTTCAGAGACAGGGCTATAAAACACGGACCCCCTTTTCTTGTGTTTACTGCTCCCTCAATCCTGGGACGGGCTCCTGATTCAGATAAGGTGTTTTGAATAGTAAGATAGAGGCAGACAGATACAGAAAAAGCTTCTCTTCTTCTGAGATAAACTGCATCAACGTCCACAGGATTGATAGATTTCTGCTGTAAAATGAGCAAAGAGCTCCAGTTTCGACCCAGAATCCTCAGCAGTTATGGCTGAGTGTTTGAAGGTTGGGCCCAGTCTGAGAGTAAAACTTTGCTGATATGAGATTTTCAAGGCTGATACAAAAACTGTTTGGATTGTTGCCAATCGTTGATATAATCTCTAATTTTTAAGACCAAAATCTCACAGATATTCATTGTTTTCCCAAGAAGGTTTAGACCAGAAAGCATCTAAAATCACCACGGAACACTAACACACACTCTATTCTGTAGCACGGCATTTTTACAATGTCGTAAAGGTTGCCACTTTACAGCAAATGAATAGAAGAACTCAAGAAAACCCTGAGAGGTTTATCATCTTACAATCTCTAACACCTCAAAAAAAGAAGGATAGGGATTTACTAAATTCGTATTTATAGAAGAGAAGAAAGAAGCCACTCCACAAATAAAATGCAAACACAGACTGGATTCAAATGATTAAATAAAGAGTACAAGGTAAAATGTGTGATTTTTGCCTCCCTTGGAATATAAAATCACATCCCAGCCAAAGTTTTTTTTTTGTTTGATTGTATTTGCACTTGGGATGGAGACAGAAGAGAGGAGAGGGAAATAAATGCAAACTGCAGGTATAGCAAACACACTGAGGGGCTTATTCAAATTCTCACCTTAAAAGAGAAAGTATGAATTCAAATGATGAAAAGAGAGTGACGTGCTGTTTGAGACTCCCTGCTCCAAATCACACAGCAGACCGTTGAGGCTGACTGTGTGTAACTGGCTTCAAGTAGATAGTTCAGTCAGACAACTTATTACAACCTATTATAAACATTCAACAATGTTTGAATGTTTATTATAGCAGCAGAATATAGTTAGTTTGGCGTCTAGGCTCCGACCTCATCACTACCCGCAGATATGTTTACATAGAGATACTGCGGAGTGATGAGCAAATATCTTAAGCCCCCCTAGCCGGAGCCTGCAGGTGGATGCTGGGGTGGTGGTGGGGCTGAAAGAGACTGATGCAGGGCAGCAGTGGCATTGACAAGCAGCTTAAATAGACCGCCAGACTGGGAGGGTGTGTTTGGTAGATGGTTGTGGAGAGTGATGTATGTGTATAGCAGTGCAGCTCGAGTTGACTGTCTGAACTAGCTTGCAGGCGTCGCTCCACTTTTGTTCTGTAAAATCAAAAATCCTGTGTTTTCCTGTGGTTTTAGAGATCTCACAAAAGGTGGTAATTTTGATCAAAGGTACATATTTGTCATCGCTTGGGTTGGAAATGTTGTTTTAATAAAAATTAGAACAGTAAATGAATAATTTTATATGTCATTATGCATACATCTGACATATCATGAGTCACGGTCCTTGGGTTTCCTATCCTGAAACAAACATTAAATACATATTTTCAGGACCTCTTTTTTTAATCATTGTATTGCTCACTCAGAAATATGAATATTTTTGTATCATTATTTATTATAAGCATTTTGTCTTTGCCAAAAATGGCTTCAATTCCTGTATCAACTACTAGAAAACTTACAGAATATGGTATAATTTGTGTAATTTGTAAATCATGTGCTACAACTACCAGTACAGCCCAATAATAAAATGAAATATAAACATGATGCAGTCAGTTTTCAGTTTTTCAGCACTTGTGACCTAACTGTTAAAGTGTATGATTCATTGTTATGAATTGTATCAGACAAAACACATGTAAAACCAAAATTTTAATAATTTATTTTGTGTTAATTACAACCTGCTGTCACTGTACTTAATGTTATTCAGTGATTACACCAAAAATCTACCAGTTTACATTTCTGATTATTTAAATGCACAACACGAGGAAGATACGGAGAACCAAACCTGTGTAATTATTTGATCATGCCATTATGCCTCCACTGGCCACAGCAGAGCAGCTTTGATTGATTTCAAAGGAAACAGTTCCTGCCGTGGCTGATAGCTGTAGTGCAGACTGGTGGTAAGTCGCTGTGGATAAAAGCTGCAGCTAAAATGAGTATAATGTTAAAAAATAAATAAATAAATAGTCGCCGGCAGTGGCCAGGTTCAGATGGGGGTGACCACCTCCTTTCAGCTGAAGTCCGATTCCCTGCTGCTCTGGGCCTTTGAAGTCCGGATGAAATGGGATTGGATGCTGTTTATCCGACACACTGAGATATTATTCTCTCTCTCTATCACTCCTTCCTCTACTCTTCTCCACCTTCTTTATGCTTCTTTTCCTCCCTGTAAAGACTTTCTATCCCCTGCCTCTTGAAATTTGTCTTCCTTTGCTGTCTCCGTCTCTCCTGTAATGGTCTACTCTTCTTTTCCTCACCTCCTCCATCCTTCCCTCTGTCCTAACTCATCTCTTTCCCTAGACTAGAGTACTGCACCTTACATTTTATCCCTAATTCATTCAGGTCCAAGTCAGGTGCAGGCTCATCAGCTAAAAAATGTCTCTCTCCAAATCTGAAACCAATGCCTAGCCATCCACCCTGACCTACTGGTCTCTCTAAGGCTTTTTGTGGCGGTTTACGAATATCATGCTAATTCCTGCTCTGCGAAAACATAAACATAGGTTTTTAGATATTTGTATCAATGACCAATTTTGTAATTCTTTTAAAGCACAATCAGAACACAGCGAAGCTAACAATCAAGAAATTAGAACTGACTCCCCACTCTGCCTTGATGTGATACCTTGTGAAATGTGTTAGAATTCAATTTTCCACACTTGAGGGAATATGTTGGTAGCAGCTGACAAAAAGATTGTTACATGATTGTGAACATGGTAATTGAGCAATAGCAAATAACTACTTGGCTGCAAAAAAGTTACAACCTCCTTAGTCATTTCTATGAGACCAGTGCAATTGGCGCAACACGGTGCCAGAAGAAAGGCATGCCCAGTAAAAGTTAAACCAGGCTCAGTTTTGCCTATTGTCACGTTGTCACAATAAAATGCGGCAACACACTGCACTGGCCAATCAGACACAAGCAAACTTCAAGCAACCAAAATTCCTTGTAACAAAATTCTATTTACCTTTTTTTGACCCAATAATCAAGTCGAAGTAGAAACTGATTGCCTTTGTGAAAAGCATCCAGAGAGGTGGTTACTTTCCTTCACGTCCTCCTTCAGTTCCCCGTCTTGCTTTTTCTCTTTCACATTCTCCCTCCCTTTGCCCTATATGCCCTACTATGAGTAGGGCATTTCTCATTCTCCTTCTCGTCCCTCAGTTCAGTTCTCAATGCTTCATTGCATCAATTAGCATTAAAAAACAAAACAAAACAGTAAAAGTACTCATCTCTGTTTTCTGTCTGTGTGTCTATGCTTCAGTAGACAGATAAACTATCACTGTGAAGGCAGACAGAGAGATGAACTGGAACAGAGACACCACACACACACACACACACAAACATGCGGCCTGACCAATGGCACAAATGAACACTCACTCACACATGAACAAGCAAATACAGGCAGTTACAAACACAGACACGTACACCGTCTTCCACATCACTGAACATTTTTAAACAACAATTGAAAACTTATTTATTCAGCATTGCTTTTAACTGTCACCCTTCCCTTGTTTTATCTCTATCTCATGATATATTTTATTGTTCGTATGCCTTTTTTTATTTTAACGCTATCTCTTAAATACTATGCTGTCCTGGCATACCCGTTCTTGCGATTAGGTGCTTCTCATGTTTGTTACTCATTTGTTTGCTTGGTTTTATTGCGCAGCATTTGCACTATTTTATTTTGCATGTTTTATTCTCTTGTTCCTTCACTTCTATTGTAAAGCACTTTGAGCTACACCCCCTGTATGAAAGGTGCTATATAAATAAAGTTTATTATTATTATGCACTGTCTCCCTCCGCCTTTCTCTCTCAAACACACACACACACACACCTACCTACTGGGTTGACAGCAGTCTGATGTCTCAGTGCAAAACCAAAGTAATCCAACAGGCCAGGAGAAATTCCTATCAGTGGGTATTAATTGCTTGGATATGTGTTCAATTATAAAATCATCATCAATTATGATTCAGAATGCTGTCCGACACTCTCACAGCTCCGCAATGCAAAATAGCACCCTATGTGACAGTATCCAGTGTGTAGCTGTCAGTATGTCTTACCAACAAATTACTGTTTTGGTAAATCAAGTCATTGTGAGTTGATATTCAAAGCTCCATTATGAAATGTCTGCTCATCAGCTGAAGAACCATGAAAAAAAATTATCAGGGAAGAAGCATACAGCACCGCAAGGCTGTATAAACAATACCTAAAGTACAATAAATGGAGACAAAGAGCATGGAAGGGGCACTGCAAAATTCTAAATAAACCTATGATAGAGACTTGCAAAACCCAAGAATGACTTCAAATTCTAGCATCAATGCCACTCTGCAACAGCACAGATCCTCTCTAAATCTGTGGCCATGCCAGAGGCCGATATATGTCCCAGGAAGATGAGTTATGACTGGAAAACTTAGCACTCAACTTATTCTTGAATTTAACCATATGAGATAAAACTAGATCTAGATACTTAATGTGCTGCTAAATGGTAGCCACTTGCAAAATGTCTTGTTTGACATCGTCTACAATGTGCTCAATGATGCTGCAGACAGAATGGTTGTTGTGGTCGGTCTCAGAACCGCGAAAGATTGCAAACCATGATTAGTCTGTGTAATATAACATGGCATCAACCAAGTCACAGCAGGAATTTAAGGCACTATGAAAATCTGACCTGATGAAAAAAGTCTGATTCTGGCATTAGGCTAATAAGTTGACAGTATTGATACAATAAAATCTTTGCGAGTCTGCTCCATTTTCAGGTGGTATAAGTTATAGTTTAATAATAATTCTGGTAAAATCAGCTGGTATAAACAAGTCTGTTCATGTACTTCTTCATGACACTAGAGAAATAACAAACCACTGTAATTTCTACAGTATTAATTATAAAGAAAGTTAGGAGGCAGAGCTTCTACTACGACTATCACTAAGAATTTCTTCCCTTATTTCCAAACCTCAAGCTACTGGTCATTGTGCTAAACCCAACTTTCAATAAAGTCAAAATTTAACTACGTTCAAAACCATTTCCCAGGTTTACTTATGGTCAAGGAGGCCAACCTGCAACCAAAAATGTCACAGGTTTAATCTCCACAGTGTGTCCACAAATGCTGTCCTGTCAGTGTCCTTGAGCGGTTCACTCACAGTCAGTTGTATTGGACCAGTGCATTAGCAAAATGCCTGAAACAAAAAAAAATAAAAAAAATAAAAAAAAAAGACAAATGGGTATAAAATATTTTGTGTGGCCTACTGGGAAATTCATTTTTTCTCAGTGGTTCAGAAATCCACTTAAGTGTTCCTTTAAAGGTTTCATTTGAAGAGGTACGGCTGAGGTTTTGGATAGCCTGTCCTCTATGTGCTGAAGCCAGTGGATGTGACAGAGAAATGATCTTTCAGAAAAAGATGTGAGGTGTGGAGAGAAGAGCTGACAGGGTGACAACAGGCCAGACCTGGCAGCTGCGCAGACACACACACACACACACACACACACACACACACACACACACACACACACACACAGAGACACTCTCAAAGACAAAACCATCACAACCCACAGTCCAACACAACCCATCAGGAGCAAACATCGTTCTGCTCCTTATTGTTCTACCAATTCTATATTGTAGACACAGCCGAGCGTATCAGACTATCACCTATAGCGAGCTTGAAGATTAGTGCGTGGGTGGAGTGTGAAGATCAGTATTCTATCAGTAACTATTTTCCCATTGTAGAACTAACAGTTTTAAACTAGGAAGCAGAAAGCACAAACCTCGGCCAAGAGTCACTGTCTGTTGTTTTTGTATATATGCATCTTGATTTGAATCTGCATCAACATATACACAATGAAAGACAATCATGTGACATGATTTTTTTCCATTCAAGTGCAGCATTTCATTGAAATGTTCAAAAATACCCGTAAAAAAAAAACCATATATCTCATTTTAACTAATAAACAAACAATTATGCATTAATTAGAGTGATTATGTATGCGCTTGTGCAGTAATGTCTAAGAAACTACGTTTGCACACTCGAGTTTCTGACCCACGAGGGATAAACAGGTTCATATGAAAGGGTTAAACATGGCTTTCTGTTATAAATCTGTAGTCTCCAAGCCCAAACCAAAATAACCCTGATGACATCATTAGAGACATTTTTTCAGGCTTGACAAAGCTCCTCCAGAACCACAGAAGACATTGTACAACTGCTTATACAGGCTGAGTGGTGCTCTCCATAACTAATTAACTGATCCTGGTGTAGTATAGTTACCATTAAAGGTTAGGGCTTAGTTTAACCAACTTGGGTCAGGGTTAAATGACCAAAATTTAACCTTGGTCATCAGAGTTAAACAGTTCATGTTCAACTGTATGGCAGACCCATGCAGACGGAGCAGGCTAACCCCTTATGTGCTATTAACTTTTGTTCTGAAGTCCTGATTCCCTCCACTCCCATCTAACATCACTGGCCCAGCCATGTAAATAGGACTATCGCCTGGAAGATAATCTGTGAATTTGCTTTTATTCCCTCCACATTTTGAGCTTCCACTGTAGATCACAATCTAGCCCAGCAGACAAGAGTACTGCCTGTAGGGGGAGTTGAGAAAACACTCCTCTTTTTTCTCTTCTTACTCTCCTTGTAAATCATATACCAAGCAGTGCGGAACAACAACAACTACAGCTGTAAGATAATATCAGGCCTTAAGCAGATAAGGCAACCACACAGTAATATACTGTGTGCGCTAACAACTCTGCACACGCACTTGGATGGAGATTGTTGTTAATCTCAAATGCTTAAATGAGCTATCTGCTCCACCAGTCAAAAAGTGGTGTACTGTTGCGTTTCTGAATGTAAAGAGCTGTTCTACTTGTATCTGTATTTCTATCAGGGGCAGCTGTAGAGGTAGAACGGGTTGTCCATTAATCTGGGTTGGCGGTTCAATCCCTGGCTCCTCCTGTCCACATGTCGAAGTGTCCTTGGGCAAGACACTGAACCCTAAGTTGCTCCCGATGGAGGCCATCACCTTGCATGGCAGCTCTGTCGCCATCGGCAGGTGAATGTGTATGTGTGTGTGAATGAGACCAACCTTTGGGAACTGTTAAGGTTGCATAGCGCTATATAAGTGAAGTCAATTTACCAAGTCCATCTGTTTCACTATGTATTTGGCATAGAGGTTTTCTCTCATCTTTCTCTCTGAAGACCTAAAACACAATACTTCTTTCCACACTAAGCTAAGTTAGTATCTAATACTATACAAGTCTTTCCAAACTAAACAACAAACTACATCATTAGTCACAAAATGACCCATATGAATGTTTTTTGGTCTGCCACTGTTATGGTTAACGTTTGGTTAGCCTTAGAGCCAAGAACTACTTGGATAAGGTTAGGGAAAGATTGTGGTCATGGTTAAAGGAAACAAACATTAAGTGCGTTTCCATCCATCTGTTTTTATGTGCGATGTCAATTTGTGAAAACACCAGAAATTCGGACCAAAAAAAAGTCTAAATAAGGTTTTTACACCTGACTGAGGTGGAAAAGTTGGTGTAACAATAAAAACACACCAAAAAAATCACTTGTTCACTCAAGTGATTTTGATCACTCACTCGTCTTCAACCTTTGCCTCCGTCAGAAAAACATAAAGTGTTTGTCCATTGGACTGATGCTATTATTTTTCCTGGTGAGAAAAATGGAAGAAACCGCAGGAAGAGCAACAGAGGAGTGACACAGACAGACATGCAATAGATGTCATGTGTACAGAATAGACCAACATAGTAAAATTACAGTACGGACATTCTGCATCAATGTGAAAAACCTTAATGTTTCTAGTATTTAATTAACTGGATCAGCCAAAAGTAGACATTCACACCTGGTCATTTATATATTCTTACACAATATGTATATGATGAAAGATTTCATATACCATGATAAAGATTTAATCTATATTGCCCACTTAAGGTAGGAAATAATTACCTCATGGCACAAAAGAGGAAGAGGGTACTTTTCTCCTGACAAAACAGAGCTAAAACTGGCAGTTTGGTGATGACAAATGGTGAAAGGAATAAAAAGCAGATGTAAAAATCACTTCATGTTAATCCTCTCCAGAAAAGGCTTTGCAGCAAGTATCACCCCAATTTGGTAAAATACCGACTAACATCACAACCAAACCATCAGCATTTATTTGGCAATCATACTGTGATATTCAAAAATGCCACATTTAGTATTTAACTGAGTGCAGATTGGTACCAGTGTATTCTCACATCTAATTTTCAGTTTGTTGATATGAGCGTTGGTGCACTGTTTTAAGAGTCCTATAAGATGTCACAAATCCCGCAACCCATAAAATACAACTAGTAATTATGTTTTTGCAAATGTGCGGTTGTAGATTGGCCAGTCAGAAAATGTAGGCCACTTGCACATCCACTGTTTTACTAAAAATAAAGAAAGAAAGAAACACACACACAACCCCATTTCACATTTAACACCATGGAAATTATTAGTTTGGCAGCATGCATGAGAGTCGAGGCGAGGCAGGCAGTGAGACATGCTGGGGGGAGGTGGTGTATGTGTGTGTGTGTATGTATGTATGTATGTGTGTACTCAAGTATATGTGTTACTCCTTTTCATAGCCCACGATCAGTTTAGTCTATAATTGACTTATAAGCTGCATGTGGGTGTGCAATTAACTGAAACCTAATTAAGGAACTGCCTGAAATCTGCATAAGCAGTTAAGCCAACCCAACAGTCAGCATCCACAATGGCACCTTCTTTTTATAGACTTTTGATTAAACAAAATACACTGACATTTGAATAAATAAGCTCTTTAATCAACCTGCTGTTGACAAACAGCATTTATGAGTAGTTTTATTCCCAAGTGTGTGATGTGTTCATCCCTATGTCTTTTTTTCTTATTATGTGTATTTCTTCAATTCTTCACATGGTTTTTAAACGTGCACAGCCAATTCTGGTGCAGAGGAGAGTCCTTGACTCATCTTCATGGCAACTCACTGGCAGAATACAAACATTAGATGGTTAATGTTCTTCCTAAATGCTTAACATTGAGAAAATTAATGGGAAGTATACAAGAGCAGGAAACAGATAGATTACATAAGGAAGTGCTTTACTTGAGAAGCACTTTACAGCAAGTAATTAATTCTGCCCGTAACAGTGGATTCTTGGTATTTTTAAGGTTATGTGTCAATTTATTCAACTTTAAGAGGAAACCTGGTACAGAAATAGATCATTACAGAATATGCTGGCTGTTGGCCACTCAAAAAAAAATGTTTAAATATATGTTATTTATGACTTACTTTACCCAGAAATATAGTATAATATATATACTGTACATGTAAAACTCTTTGAGCCTTAATTCTTTCTGTTCTAACATCTGTATTGAGTTGGATTTATACTAGATGCAAAGGGTTGACGGCAGTCCTGCCGTAAATCCCTACAGCATAGGTTTTGATTTATATTTCGGCATTGGATTTCACCCCTTTATACCACCACTAGAACACCAGACATGATTATGAATTGTGCTTAATAGTCCACACCGTAATTGTGTTTACATCCTTTCATTTACTTTGTGATAAAGAGCAACAACAGGAAGGTTCACAATGTCTCTTTGCTAAAAATGAGACTAATGCCATGACCTTTTTCACAGCAGACATTCTGACTTGTCAAAGCAGGAATAAGTAATAACATTAACAATGGCTCCATTCCATTAAGTGTCACAGTAAGCCATGTCATTGAGTGAGCATACACAATACCAGAGCCCTGGAACTGTTCCCCCTAAATGGAATGCAGCCATCATTAATGTGCTTTTCCTGCTTTGACAAGTCAAAATGTCTGCTGTGAAAAGGGTTTATTGCCAGGATTGTGTTCTTTTACTCATTGTGATAAAGAGCGGGGATCACAATGATGGTTTGCAGTAGACATGGGTTTGCTATGTTTTCTTCACTACCAACAATCTCCACTAGCATCACAAATTTGTATGAGTGCACACCAATAGCCACATTGTGGTGTCTCCATAGCTGCCATAGCCCTGATGTCTAGTTACATTTTTGAGAAGGTGCACATTATCACGTACGGCAACTATGTAACTATGTATCTAGCTAAAGTTTTCGCTTGGGCCTGAATTAATCAATGTTGTAAACTCAGAACTCCCTCTCACATGCATACTCATTATGATTGACAAACTGGTGTACCAAATGTAATTACACAGACACAACAAGTGATAATGTATCTCTCACTAAACATTAGTTAACAATAGCCAACCATCATACAAAAACATCTTCTTAAAAAAATGCAAGCCGACCCTAAAACAACCACAAAACTTGAAATCAAAGCTGACTCACCACTTTTCTTGATGTGCTAGAACATGACAAAGCAAGTTATCCAATCTTTGCCACCTTCTAAATAAGGTAAATAAGAAGTGAAAATAATGGTTCATATTCTCCATTAGCCCTCTAACACAGAGCCAAAACAGTTAGCTACAATAGCGTGTGACTCACAATCCGTTTGCCTTATGTCTCTCCTGGTGCACATGTGTATTGCTGGTTTATGTCTGTACAATGAAGCAATGACACATTTATAAAATCCTAACTGTCTAACTTCTAACTTTTATACAGCATTTTAAGACTTTGTTGGATGGCATTCCAAAAAAATCCTTCTCAGACAAACACACAAGCAAACGAAGGTGAAGATCAGGGTCTGAAAGGAAGGAAAAACGTCTCTGATGTTACACCACTAGCTGAGAAAGAATCCAACTGAATAGGAGACCATGGGCCTATATCGGTAAAGGCAGCACCACAGAGCACTGTGTTGGCGATGTGATCCAGCTGGCAGCAGCATCTGCAGAAACACAGGCAGCATCTGCATCACTGCCAGCATGGTTTCCAGTTTGCTGGGAAACGAAATAGGCAATGCTTGGTGTAGAATTTTACAGAATTACCTTGTTTTTTTAATTAAATATGGTAAGGCAATAGGGGATTGAATGCATAACCATACCATCATTATAAATACCAAGACACCTGATGAAAATATTGTTTTCAGGTAGCTTACAGTTACTCACGTTTTGCTCTTGTTTGTGGGGGTTAAACCATATGGACATTTCTGCACAACACGTGCGCTGGTGCAGGGATTGAACTTGAACAGCCACCAGGCCACTCACTACTCATAGTGCAGATACTGTCAGTGTAAGTGGCTCCAATACTGATATTGTCGATGGGCATTTGTGCACGGGGAGCCAAATGAGGAGACTAACTGTGCGTGGTTTGATTGTATTCGGACAAGCAGATGGCAAGGCCAAATGTTACGCAGAAACTATTGTATCTTAGAATAAAGCATGCTTTTTATTTAACGAAGAGTGGGATCTGAAAAAGGATTTGCCTTTGTGTGAAAACAGGGCTTGGTTTGAAACACATGACTGAACCATGTGCAGCGCTACAGAGCCAAACCCACAGCCAAACAAAGCAGACGTGAAACACGTTATGCTTGTAAGTAGATAAAGAAAACACATAGTGAACACTGAGTGGTCACACACAATGCACACAAGTGCGCACACGCACTCAGAAAGACAAAGGCAGACATCCACACTCACAAACCGACATTAACAAAAATGTCACACACAACAAAGTCATGTGCTTGGACTGCACATTCACTGTCACACATCCACTCAGTCATAAATAAACACAGCTTCTCGCACACACACATGCACAACAGACAAGACACAAAAACATGTACACACAAGAACAGTGCTGCAGAAAAGGCTATAAGGCATAACTCTCTGTAGAGTTGCCTTGACTGTCTGTAGATCAGCCAGCTAAAACTGCCGAGCAGAAGGGGCCATACATACACAGACACAATCACAGAGCGACAGACATACACATTCACACTCTCATCAAAAGACAGCAACAGTCACACACGTGTACACAAATATAGCAAGAGTGCTACTTCTCAGCTACTGAGCTAAACAGTGTTTCAATGCAGTTTAAGGACATTTAAGGATACAGAAAGCTAATCCACATGGCCTGGCTGGAGACTGTGCGCTCTATAGACTGAACAGAATCAACACTCAGAACTACACACACACACACACACACACACACACACACACACCATGATTTATTCAACTAGAAATCTGAGTTTCAATGGGAAAAAAAAACAATTTTCTTTACTGAAATAAAACACATAAACAAGCTTCCTTGAAATAAAGAATGTGTGATAGTAATATGCATTTGATGAATAGATCGATTTAGTTGTGCAAGAATTCAAATGTGCCAGTGGCCTTGCTAAAATAATGTCTGTAAGATATCGGTCTCCCTTGTGGTTGTATGGCCATTAGTTGAGACATTAGAACCCTAACTAGTTAATGCGTTTTCTTCTCAGATGAAAGTATGAATTATGGCCAACATTATCTGAATGTTTATCTGAAAATGTATCATTCCCAGTAGTAATAAATTTTTTAGTGGCTTCTCATTTGTCTTGTGGATGCATGTTTTCTGTCATGGAGCTGATTTATTCTCCGCAATCTCACCTAAGTCATGTTTTATTTTGGGATACTCACAAAGTTAGTTTGACAGTTTGATTGAAACTGTAAATATGTTTTTCTCTGTGTCTTTCTGTTTTTGTCTCTTCCACTTCATTTTTCCTTGTGGAGTTACGCTGTTGTTTTTCCAGTCTATACCAGGTGGCTGATGTAATTCTTCTTTAAGAGCTTTTCTGATCCAGACAAGGTTTACTGGGCACCGCCTCACAATCTCGCTGTGTTCTTTATTGAACCTTCACAATTACAGGACAAAAGGCAGAGGTTACCTTTCTTGTTAGAAATGTGACTGTTCCAATAACAGAATTGAGGCGAAGACATGCATCTGTGCGAGTTGAAAATGTTTCAACTTGAGTGATATGTACTTGTCCCGAGGCTTTATGACTACAATTCATGACCGCACGGACTCTAGAAGAAAAGGAGAGTGTTCTGGAGGAAAATAGCATAATGAACTGGAGCTCCTGGTAAATTTGGGATCAAAGGTTAAGTCGTCTAAACACACAGCAGAGGCACGCTGTCGGTGCTAGCTACAGCTGTAAAGTAGGTACACACTGGCTGTTTGGAGTGAATAAACACAGACTGCAGAAACACTTGAGCTATCAAAACTCATGTGAATATGGCAAGGCGAAAATTCGCTTTGCGTTCATTCCGAACACACCTAGATGAGAATGTCTAATAGATGGCTTAAAGGCGGAGACATTCTCGAAATCGAAGACAAAGTATTTATAGCTCTTCCAAACAGCCACACCCAAAGTTGAGGTGAAAAGGCTGCCGTCATACAGAGGGGCGAGATGGAATACTCATTTAAATATCGGTATAATGGTATGTACTTACCTGGATGGCATTCATGGTTGAATTTGGTTGTTCACACTAAGTGCAGAAATTGTTGTGTAAAGAATAAAAAAAAGAGAGCTAGAGAGAGACGTTCAAACCCTGTTTACTTACACTGGCCAATTGCTGTGTGAAGTAGGCATGAATGTCGGATTGTCGGTTTCCGAAAGTTACAGAAATTGTCTGACGCAGCGCTCCCAATTCTGTCATCAGAAAGTTGCGGGTGGAGGGCGTTTCAGATGTTGTTCGACCGTCTGACAAGCACTTTGTTTGGAGCATACTGATGCTGTAAGAGTCAAATCAAGTGTCCACAACAGGATGCTGCCCATTGAAATCACAGTCTTACTAGTGGCCACTGGCAGCACCAGTGGAGATTTGGATTTTAAATTCCCTGCCCATAGACACCTTGACTATAGCTGCGGAGGGGGAGTGAGCACCCATTTCCTCCATCTTCACCTCCGGCACCTTCTTTTGATATGTTTCTCTCCCTCTATTCCCTGCTCAGTTTTTTTGATGTTGTTGTTTTCTTGTCTTTATCAAGGGAGAAAGTGGTTGATATAAGTCTGCGTTTTGATGCATTTAAATGCAGCTGTATCATTCCGCTAGTGGATCGATAAAAGCGCATTTTAAAATTCAATTATCTCTTTTCATCCCTTTCCCTCTCACAATCGCTCCCTTACGACTTTCTTTCTCTCCATCTCGAGCGCTCCCTGGCTCTCTCTGGCACTCTACTCACCCCCACCTTTACCCCACCACCACCACTACACACACACACACACTCAATTCTCTTATCCTCTGTGATATTGCTGAGCTCTGGCTTATGTAATGGAACTTGCAGCAGGATTTTGGAGTGTAATGGAGAGGGTATAGCAGAAGAGTTGCGGCAATATGTAGCAATATATAGGTCTTCACACATCCTCATTCAGCAAACATTTATTTTACAGACTATATTACAAAACTATGTCATGGATTGGTTTTCAGGCCAATTCAATGATTGACCTTTAAGTGTGAACAGTTTGTTGTTTGTTTAATAAATCTTTAGTGGAGCAGAATTATGGGTATATTTGACTGACTGTCTGATGTTCATATTTAACTGAGTTTTACAGTTGAGTCAATGTTAATACTTCTCAGTGGGTATAACATACAATGGAGGAGGTATTCCAGAATAAATGGAAGGATATAACAGGACAAATCAGGGACAAATCAGACCAACAGGGAAATAGCTAGCCGACCCCGTCTCCTAGGAATCATGTTCACATACTACTCATTTCTTCTGCCAATCTATGTTTTGAAGGAAATAAAGTGCTGCCTTGATTATGTTCACCTGCAAAGTTTTATTTCCAGTGAAGGAAGTCGTACAGGGAAGGTGATCGTAGATTTAGACACTAAAGCTCAGAATTCTGTGTGTGGTTAGGTTAAGGCTTTGTTTAGTTAGGGACATTATTCATGATTTAGTTGGTATTATCAGATACTGTAGGAAAACAAATAAAAATATATTGTCATTCAACGTTCTGCAACTATGTTCAATAAAAACATTACCACATCATGTTGATGAAAGATCTAAATCGAGTGACGAATTAGTAGTATATTAATGTAATTTCTAGGAGACAGGGTTGTTACAGCAGGAATGCTGCCCAGTCCCCCTAGAAATGTATGTTAAGATGTTTTCTGGATGTAGTGAGGCTGAAAATAAGAGTGCAGAGGTTGAGGTAGTGGATTAGTGTGTAGCAGATCCAACTTTGATGCCAAAGATCAGAGTCTGCGTCCTGTCTCAGATCTAGAATTAATGAATGTTACAATGGTCACAGCTTGTAATTTGTCACTGATTGGTTGCCAAATGTCAAGAAGTCAGACCTTACGTAAACCAGGGGCAGATGCCAGAGAGAGTAGAGATAGGAACGCATAAGATGGCTAATAAACAAGGATGGACAGTGAAGGATAACCTTTATCCCTAATGTATTTTGGTTGAGTCTCTGTCTGCGTCTGTTTGTAAACCAACACCAAACTCAGTGCAAGGTTGGTGACACAAAAAGAGGACCGGGCCAGTCCAACCACATGGCGAGGGCGGCCGACGCTGCAGGGGGACGAGTGAAACAACTGCAGAAAGTGAGTCAAACTCACCGGGGTTCTTATCTTGTTGGCGATCAGGGCATTCAGTACATGTTGTGGCCTGTTAGTAGCTGGTACAGCAATAAGGCTTAGTGGTAATTAAATCCCCTAGACCCAACAACAAATAATTTTACCAGTACTACCTGTGCCACGACATCATGTGCTGGCAATAAATAATGTCAAAAACGTATGTTGACTTGAATGTTCTAAAACATTGTCACCCAACTAATGCCAGGGTTTTGCAGAATCAACAATCTAATATAAACTTTCTGTCTAGTGAACCGGTTGTGACACAGGAGGGTATGCAAGGTTATAACGGGATGGCAGAACAGTAGAGGAGGGTATATCAGGTGTAGCCAAGAAGTACTCAGGTAATACAGGGTGTAGCAGTACAGGAGAGGGGTATACAAGACAATAGCAGGACATTAGAGGCAGGTATACAGGCGTATAATAGGACAACTGAAAAACGTATAACAGGTGTAGTACCTGAGGGTATCGAGGGATATAACAGGGAAGTATTATAGAGGACACTGCAGAAAAGCAATGTTTATGTTGTAGGATATTGTCAAAAAATAGAAATGGTACAGTAGGGTATAGCAGGGCAGCGGTTGGCAGTGTAGCCGGGCTTGCAGCAATTTAAATTTGTGACTTAGTGAGGACCAATGCACAGGAGCGCAGATGTAGCACCCTGCTCAAGACAAATGATTGCCTCTGCTAGCAGATAATGACAGCAGAGATGCAGATAGACTGAATAGCACACAGATGGTGTGTCGGAGAGCAGTAGATTGAATGTCTGTGTTTGTGTAAAAGAGAGGGGAATGAGGACAAAGAGCATTGGATGTTTGGAGTATGTGTGTGTTAAAAGAACAAAGAAAATGAAAGACGGGGTAAAGGTGGAGAGGTAGAGCAACAATGACATAGGGAGAAAAGATAAAGTTTGATTAATAGAGGTGGCCTAGCAGTTGTGCCATGTAATCACATAACCCCAAAGTCCTGGATTTGAATGCGGTCAAAAACCCTTGTCGCATGTCACCCTTCTTTTTCTCTGTCACTCTTCACTGCATAACCATTAAAAATATAAAAGAAATGAAGCTAAACTGAAGCAGGGGGTGATGTGAAAAGAGGCAAAAAGCACAAAATGAGAAGTTAAAATGAGAAGGGCAGGGGAGGAGCTCAGACAAAAGCAGAAGAGAAGAGATGAGGTAGTGAGACTGATACATCGATGACCTTGGTGATATGGTAAATGAGGGACTTCTACAGAAGAAGACTTGAAATGTCTGTAAAACAAATCGAGAGAGAACGATAAAACCAGGCCCCTCGATGGGGAGTCTTTCGTCATGGAACAATGCTTTACACCGTTTCAAAAATCTGCCATCTGGATCACACACTGACAGAAATGTCATTCTGAGGCTCATAAATCTCTCGTCCGCAGGGATAGGGCTAATTTCGGTTTGACGAAAGAAACCACATACCTCTGCAAAAAGTATATTTTTTCTGGGAATAAAGAAAAGAAAACTTGCCGACACCAATGTGTTTGTGAGATTCGATAATATGACTCAAATAGGTTTCAAGGGGCCAAGGATCATGAAACAAATCAACAAAATTGCAGCTGCTCTTTCTACAAGAGGCTCTGAGGTGTGCAGCTCAGTCACACAGAGGAGTGCCTCAGAAAGCAATCAGCCCAGGACAAGCACAACAGACTTTAATCAAGAACGAGGCAGAGCAACAGACAGCGGGTCAGTTGTACAGTTACATCAACCGAGCATGTATGTGTGGGTCTTCAAGGTGAAAAAAAATTTGGAGCGGTTCTGTCTAGAATATATAACGATTCTAAACGATGTTTACAACCACTGTGAAACATGTCCCTAATGACGCTAGAGGAAGGAAACGTGATTGTGTTAAATGGTGCTTGTGTCTGGATTAGATAAATTGTGATGTAACCAATGCAACATCCTACTTGTTTTGTACTTAAACCCAGCATAAACAGTAAGAATGAATGACAAAAAGAGACGCATCCAGAGCCTGGTTCCAGACCTCTGAGTCAATGCCCAAATGTCTGATTTGTTCAGCATTTCAAATAAGTCTAGTGTTGTGCTCATTGGTGGCTGTTTCTCCAGGTAGAAGCAACAGAAAAATGGCAACAAAAGTGGATGTAATTGCTGTAGCTGTACTGGTTGTTGCGAGTCATCATACAAAAATAACCTTTAAATTGATATATACAATATGAACTCCATCCACTGATGAAGGCCATGAATTATGGCTAAAAGCTCAGGAAGGAAGGCTTAGTCACTAGTTACTGCAGATTCCGTGAAGAGTGAAAATGACATTAGCAGGTTGGATACGTCACTCACTACTGATTAGTTAGGGGTAAACAACACAAGACACCCATCCAAGAGATGGGACAATGTGTACATGATGTCATCCTGAACGAATGAAGTGAAACAAAATGGCAATTCAGTCTGATTATCAGAGTAAGGGAGTCTAAGGCTGCATTTCCACCAAATCAGGCATTGCGACAATTAGTGCAGGGTTGTGCGGCAGTGTGGGAGTGTCGCTACATGGCCATAATGATTGTAGCACAAGTAGAAATACTAACCAGAAATCCTAACTTGAAAAGCAATATAACGCCAAGCTAGTGCACGTCAATTAACATCTTTGTACTCCTTGGGAGGGTTGAACAGCTAATGTTCAATCATCCATTTTCACAGTTGCTCGGTAAACAGCGGAATGCTACGTGGTAAACAAGGTTTTTCTTCACCTGCGCGCCTTCCAGTCTCATCGCCAGCTTACGTGATTGGCCACCACAGCATGACGTTGGGTGTGTTTCTCCAAAAGTTGATTCTAGTTTAACTTTTTGCCGCAGGGCCGCCGCTTTTTTTTTTTTTTTTTTTTTGCATCCCCTGAGGTCCCCACCGCCACAACCCAAATGCATTACCCACGTTCAAATGAATGGGAGGACTGGCGTTTTCGCCACAGTGCCTGATTTGGTCTGAATGCAGCCTAAAGCAGACAAACATCGTCCGTTTGTAATGCCTTCAGAGAGCAACAACTGGTTGTTCTGATCAATGGCACTCCTTCACAATCAACCAACTCAAGTGGAATGGATTAATGCAGGTATGTGAATGCAGAATGTGTATAGAGTTGGTAGTCTAGGATATGCCCACCCCCCACAAGTATTTACTAAGCTCAGCACAACAGAAATTGGGGAGTGATGACAATAACTTTGCTCAAGTTAGACTACAGGTGGAATCTGGGATCAAGACAGGGCTTGTGAAATGCTCTGTGAAATGCAGCAACAGTGACAACGGCAGTAGTAGCAAGATTGCAGCTGTTACAGAGAAGTTTTTAGGTGAGCAGTGCAGCAGCAGGCATAGAGGAGCAAAAGTGAGCAGAGTATGATGGCTCAAATACACCACCCTATTGCAAGAAGTCCACTGGTGTATGTCACGTGTGAGTGTACAGTTGCATAGCTAAAGTTACTTTCAAACTTTGTCGATAAAACTAAAATACTGTATACATAATGCAGTGAGCAGCATCAAACTCCTGTTTTATGATTACAAAAAAAGATACTGTGAACATTTTTTCACAGAAATATCTTGGGGTTCCTAGTTTACCCATTATTGTATTTATCATTATATATTAGTGGACATAAATATGATACATTTGCTGACTCCATGAGAAGAGAATGAGGCATCATCTGGACATTCTTCCTAATTTCCTTAAATAAATTTGGCTGCTAAAATACATAAAATGGCCAGAAGAGTTTGGAAAATAACCAGTATCTATGTGGGCAGGAAATGTATTATACTTAAGGAGACTGAATAGTAAAGAGATTAAAAAGGGAGAAGAGACAAAAAGATAAGAAAAAATAAACATAAGAAAAGAAAACAGAAAAGAATCAAAAACACAGGGATTTAAAGAAAATAATAGTAAGAAGAAATAAAGTATTAGGAAGATAAAATAAGCTGCCACAGGAAAGGAAAGCTGCAAAAATGTGGGAAGAAGAGAAGAGACAGGGAGAAGACAGGAAACACAGCAAACAGATAAGATGCAAGAGGGAATGATGCATGATGAGATAAGAAGGGAGAAATGAGGAGGTGGGAAGACGATAAAAGAGAGAAGACAGAAAAAGAAAAGAAAGGAATCAAAGGAGACTGGGAAAAGAAAGAAGGGAGACTGAGATGAGACGTAAAGAGGAAGAGAAGAGTGTTTGTTGTTTTTGCTGTGCATGAGTCATCGTCAGATCCTATTATGACTGAAGCAGCGTTACCGCTCTCGCCCACTGCTAACCCACGGCTACATGGTTTCAACACGCATCACACACGCACGCAACCACACACACAGACGCACAGGTTGCCACTGCTATTTTAGTGAGGACATTTTTTGATTGTTTTCTCATCACAAAATGCCAGTTTTTCTTCCAGGGTTCACAAAAACACATTAACAAAATTACAATGCATAGATACACTGACTACAAATAAGATTAGGGCCCACAATACATTGCATTGTATAACATTTGACACTAAAATATTTCCTGTCACATTTGTTTTCTAACCTTTGAACCTCACAATTCAATCAATACCTTAACCTACACCATGACATTCTGCTATAGTAGCAAATGCACTGTGAAATTATCAGCATTGCATAGGTGGAAATTGTCATTTTGTATTTATACGGTGCAGAGTGGCGTCAAATTTAAGCATTACAATATCTATACTTACTATGCCCCTATGTGTAGGGGCATTTTTTACCGCTAGAAGTCGCCAAAGTTCGACATTTTCTAATCATAAACCTAGAAGCTTTAATTATATTGTAATTTAAACTTGTTTACAGTATAAACTCTGAAAGCCAGATAATTTCCCTGGTTCGGAGACAGACACGTAAGCTATGTGGACTGTTTTAACCAGAAAAAACAACACCATTTGTCAGTTTTTCAAAAACTTAAAAGGCACACTCCACCAGTGATACACATTGAGTTCAGTTTACATGTCATGGAGAGTACTACCTTACCTTGTGAGGCAGTTGGATTTGCAAGAGCACACAAGAATCCATCTTGCAAGGGCTTCAAAGTTATGCGCTTGTGGCCAAACCACAGTGGATTGAACCAATCAGTGTCCTATGAAGAACTACTGGCAGCTACGAGCGTGGTTCAGGTGTGACGACTGCGACTGTTCGTTCAAAAAAGAACAATGGCAGCACCTAAACAGGTTAGCATAGCTGCTGCTATAGCATCAGTTATATCAGAACTGAAGAGTATTTCTTCAATGAAAGAAGATTAAAAAACAGCACTGAAGGCTTTTCTCGATGAAAAAGATGTTTTCGCTCTTCTCCCAACTGGCTTTAGCTCTCCTGCTATGTCATATGGTTCATTGATCTGATTGGTTGACGTTAGCCCGTGATTGACGTGATAGATGGTTCATCCAATCACCTGCCAAGTATTTTTTGAAAGAGCACCTGCCCTTTTCCAAACAGTTTGATGATTCAAACAAACCATCTGGTGCGTCAGGTTCAGTACAACCTGCCTGTGAAAGTATTCTGGAGGGAGAACTTTAAAGTCTGTAAAAATAACCCTGCTGATCAAGGTAACCTTGGTCATCAGGACTTGGGCTTGGAGACCACAAACCTTTTTAATGGAAAGCCTCAGTTATAAACTGGAGGTGTTGGCATTTACCAGGCAGCAAGGGCCTAATGAAAGATGGTATCAAGTTGCATCAATTTAGAAAGAATGGTCTAAATTTAAAAGTCCACCAACTTTATGGAATTGCACTACTAAATCACTGGAGTAAAACAACCTACATTTACATTATCCTAACAAGCGTCCTCTTGTGGGTGTGAAAAACAATTGGCCTTTCTCAGTAACATGACACTGTTATACGCTCTCAAAAAACTCTTTAGGGGAGGAGGTCTGGGTGGATTGTTCAACAAATGCATGACTTTCACATAAGAAACTAGGGTTTGCATCCTGTCTCCTACCAACATTGGTTTCATTTAACCGTGATGGCCGTCACTAGCTCTCCTTAACCATGATCACTTTTTTTCTAAACTAGTAGTAGTCTCAGTTACCTAAAGTTAACTAGACCATAACCATAGAGATGGCAGATCAGAAAATGCGAATGCAGTCATTTTTGCAGCGGTCATATGGGTCATTTTGGAAGGCACTGACAAACAGCCCATTTGTTGTTTACCTGGGTAATGTACCTGTGAAGTAATCTGTAGATCAATCAGGTAGACTCAGGCAGTAACACTGCCAGGGTTAGGGGTCTAATTCTCACTGAAGCACTGAAAAAAGAGATCAATAAAAATTGTAGTCACACTGAAATGAGCGCATTTTAGTTTATTCTCTTACTATTTTATGAGAACTTGAAAAAAAATCCTTTTTGCCCTTTCCTTTCTTTTTGACAGCCCGGCTCTTACAGGCTGATAGCTAATTACACGTTTACACATTTGAACAATCCCCTCTGGTGTTATGTTGCACGCAAATATTCAGGAAATGCATGGACACGAGATGCTCTCCAAATGCTGTCTCACTTAGGAGACACTACAGGGACAAATACGATGAAACCATGTGCCTGAGGCTACCTCCACATGACAGGCGGTCTGAGCTGCACTCTCCGCTGGTTTTGGGGCAGAGTCAGTGCAGGGAGCTCAGCTCAAAGCCGATACATCATTGTATAAATCATAAACAAGAACTGATACATAGCTGCTGAAGAAAAGCCACTACACAACATATATCCATATACTATATATCCCTGGAAATCAGACATGTTTCCAAGTTTAGTTTTAGTGCAGTATTAATGGTAAATGGACTCCATTTATATAGCCATTCATTGTTTTATCCAAAGTGCTTGACAATGTGCCTCTCATTCACCCATTCATGTGCACACAAGACAGTAAGCTACCATGCAAGGTGCTGGCCTGACCATCAGGTGCAATTTGGGGTTCAGTGTTTTGCCCAAGGACACTTCAGCGTGCAGATTGAACTGCCAACCCTGTGATTAGTGGACAACCCACAGCGGCCTATTCATAACATTAAAATGGTGCAATTTCCTCAGAATAATTAATGATAAATAAATGTTAAAATAAACTCGCAGTAAAAAGAAAACTTGTGTTATTACCATTCTTCTTATTTTTGAAGTTTTGGCCTTCCTTCCTATACTGTAGAGGCCAGTAGACACTGCTTGTTTTCTCACTCATTTAGTAATTATTCTAATGCCTATAAATAAACACACTAATGGTGTACTGATGTTAAATGCTGCCAGTAGCACCTTCAGTGCTGTGCTCTGCTCTCTGACTCATGTCCTTCCTCTCCTCCTACTTTTTCCTCCCGTCTTCTCACTCCTCTCCCCGTGCATCAGCGATAACACAACTAAGCCTTATTAAAAGGGGTTTTCGGCATTGGAGCAATATCACACACAGTTTATTACACACCCACACAAACAATTGCAGGCTTGCTCTCCACTAACCAGCACATTATTTGATCTTCTCGTCTCCTGATTAATGGGATCTCCTCCTTCAACTGATAAGGACTAGAGACCTTCCATCTTTCTCCTTCACACTCTCCTCTGTTTTTATCTGTTTCTCTATGATGGCCCTCCCACTCCGTCTCGCTTTTCATTTGCCTTTTTGTCCTCTCTCATTCTCTTTTCCTCTTCTTTCTCCCCGTCTTTCATGCAAATCACGGAGGCCATTATTATTTGTACCCTTAAATTTCCCCACATTGTGTGCATGATGGATGAGTGTGGCACGCACAAACATTGTCTCTCTCTCTCTCTCTCTTTTCTCTCTCTGGCGCACACACACACACACACACACACAAACACTGACAGGCTTGCTTATCCATAGCCTGTCCTTCAACAGGGTAATGAGATGTTCTGATCAAACAACTGTTAGATGGCGGTGGCGAAGCTACTTATAAATGCACACACAATCCTACACAATATTTTATGCAGAAAAAAAGTGACATTTTTATTATCTGTCTTTATCTATCAATCTACCAAATTTTTGTTTGGCAGTGCCCTGGTATAATAAGTAATTTAACTAATTACTTCTGCTGATGAGTAAAGTAATGCAATTTGTTTTTCAATGAGGAATATTGAATGAGTAATTACATTTTTCAAGTAATGCCTGGTGCACACTAGAGGATTTTCAAATCATGGGAGATCACAGCCATAACGACAGATTTGACCAATTTTTTATATTTTAAATTGTTAGAACGCACACATCAGACGATTGAAGATGCAGGACCACACACTTGCCGTTAATACTAAACAATTTCAGAGTGGCGAGTAAAGGGACTTGGGATCTCACAGAAACTAGCGTGATCAAACGTGACTTCAGAAAAAAACAAACTTGGAGGCGGACAGTCGTCGTCAGCTGGTTGAACTTGTGTGTGCTATGTTTTGCACCGAAAACCAACAAAAAAAAAACTGAAGTCATGGCTGAGAAGACAGTATCGGCATGGCTATACAGTATAATGTACATTTTGCAGTTCATTTCAAATATTAAAGATTTTTGGTTTAGTGATTGTGTTGATGAAATACCAGCTTATGTTGAGTATATTCAAATTAAATCATATTTCTAACCTTGAAAACATAACTTAACATTTTCCAAACTTTCAAGACTTTGTACGACGTTATATGACTAACAGTAGTCATGGAATTTAAAGAATAGCTAGTGCACATACTTGAAAATCTGACTGGACAACCACTAATGATTTACCACAGCAAGGGGCCAACCATCACTTAAAACAAATAGGCCTATTTAGACATTTACTTGAGATAGGTGACCAAGCATGCTGCCAATATCTGCAATTGGAGCATTGCTTTTTGCATCTTCTGGGGAAATAAAATGTGAAACTGAAACTTACTTGCTTGAAATTAAACAATTTCACCAGCAGCAATCAGTTCTATTAAGACTTTCTGCTCTTTCCTGCTCAAAAGGTCTTGAAAACGATTTCGAAATGTATTTCTTGTTTTTAAAAGTCTATGTGCAATTCACAGTCCACGCAGTACTTAATAAAGGAGAGGATGTAGTCAACTCCTTCACACAGATTTTTACCAAGCGCATTCTATAAAGTGATTCCCATTAAAAATGAAGGACTTGTACGATTAGGGGCCTCAAACAGCCATTCATGGGTCCATAAGGCAGTTATCATTGGACAGCAGGGTCACTGTGTCTCCAGCATACCAATTCAAAAGCTGCATCTCTCACTCACACATATACACACCATGGGCAAACACAATTCCAGCACCATCTCTAGCACTTCTCTCTCTTTTGCTGTCTCTCACCCAAACGCACATCATAAACAAACATCATTCTTGCTCTATGTCGCCCCAGATCTCTCTCTGTCACACACACACATTCATCTTGAGAAACACCTTTTCCGCTTAGTCGCACACACATAAATATGGCCTTACACACACACACACACACACACACACACACACAAACTCTACACCCTATTCTCATGCACTACATCTCCTTCTCTCTCTCTCTCTCTCTCTCTCTCTCTCTCTCTCTCACACACACACACACAGATTAAATAAACATGCAGAGGATTTTCAATCAGGAGATAAACATCCTCACAGAGTTAAAAGGTTCATGGTCTGCTAGTACACATGCAAAGTACACGCTCTCATACTTTCTGTAACAATGATGGAATGAATCACTTTTTTTTTTAAATTTTTTTTTATTGGTGAGACGCAATACAACAGGTGAACAGAGAATACAGCAGAACACAACAAATGCGTCACTAAGACACTGCATCACATCACTGAGACACTACAACACAATGGTAAGGCTGACGGCAACAAACAGTAGGTGTTGTGACAGAGGTATGAGATACAGTAGGTGCATTTGTAAATCAATGAGTTTGTGTGTGAGCGTGTGCGCTACGGCTGCCACCTGAAAGTCGAAGATTCGAATCATCAGTCGGAGAGCCCTCAGTCGATTGAGATTCTTTAAGTCGAGCAGTCGGTTTTTGTTTTGTTTTTTTGTCAGTCAGTGTGCAGTGCACTTCAGAAGTAGATGCAGAGTGAGCGCTCCTCGCTTTCACGTTGCTCTCCGGGGTAAAATCATTCAAACAGCTGCAGACCCGGACCCTGGGTGAGTCTGAGTAAGACGGAAGCAGCTGCCCAGTCAAGCTCTGAGATAACATTATCTTCTGCCATCTGATTAGGAGTGGTAAACTTACAGCTCACAGCAACTAAATATGATATAGTCTCCGGCTTTTGTTTGATATCTACTGTCGGAAAAAAATGTCGCACATTTCCGACCAGTCGTCAGCGTAGTTAGCATGCATTAGCTCGGAGGGCTAACTTGGCACGTTTACTATATTACGTGAATATCACTGTTACCCTGAACGTCCCGCCAAACCCCGTTCAAAAATATGTCAGTTCAATCAAGCATTGCTTGATAATGAAATAAAGAAAATATTCGTATTGAATCCAACTCCACCGACAAAATTCTGAGTCGGGTACAGCCCTAGTGTGCACATGTCTGGCAACTGTGGAGAGAAGAAAGGAGAGGGGAGAAAGAAAAGAGGAGGAGAAGAGCAAAGAAATAGATAAGCTATATGAGAGAGAGGTTTTTTTTTGTTTGTTTTTTTGTTTTTTAGGAGTGAGGGTAAGTTGTAGTAGACTGGAAATTAGATTTAGTTCTCATTAGATTTGAGAGAGATGGCTGCCAAGGCCCATTCTATACATCTACAGCCACAGAGGGGATGAGTGCAAAGGTAATCCCAGGGAAGGGGAGCAGAGGCTGGATCAGGATCAGGAGGGTCTATTGATTGCTCTTGGTAGAAGATTTAGACGAGGGTGCTGGCCTGGAGAGGAGGCTGCCTTGTGTCCCACCTTGAATAGCCCCGAAACCCTCAGAAGGGGGCCTGTTCACTGTAGGTTTATTGAAGTAGGTTGGGAAACCGGAATAATGATATTTCCCCTAAGAGATCATAAGAGAAAACCAGGTCAGAGAAGAGAAAGGTTATGTTTTGTCGTGCATAAGGACTGAGTTTTGGGCAGGCCAAGGAGTGAGAAGGAAAGACAAAAATATAGTGTTGCATCATGTGTTGTGGCGAGTGGCAGTCAGGCGTGTCAGGCCGTTAAGGATTGGAAGCCAGATTTTGCTAGTGTTTGCAGTGGCAGACAATTTTCTTTCCATTGTTATGTGTTCTAAAGATATTTCTATTGATAGTGTTTGTATTGGTTTTGGATTTTACAGTTTAGGAATATGCGGTGAGGAGAATTGTGGAAGTGTTATTAGATAACTGTAAAAGTGATTCATCACCTCGTGTACAGAGTTGTGGGGTAAGAGGGATGCGGCAGCATAGCATGTGCGTAAGTTGATCAGTGACTTGGTGCCAAAAGTGATTAATAGGTGCCAGTGCCAGGTGCCGTGCAGGTAAATGTGTACTGTTTGTCAGTTGAGTGATGCCTTTTTCTTTCCACAAGGTGAAATGTTTAGCTTTTTTGTTCACAGAGAAGTCTGGATTGTTCAAAATGGATCTGTTTGTAATTTGAAGTGCTTTCCACCAAGCTGTCACCGAGTTGTTGCAATGGTTATGTTTTGAAACCAGCAGTGTTTCTTAATGGCTGGGTTAATGAATGGAAGATCTGAAATTAGGAAATCCTGGCATAAGGTCTGTTCGGGAGTAAATCACTTTAACTGTTCCAGTAAAAGCAGCAGCTTCCGTTATTTACACAACAAGGAACACCTCCACCTTATTTAATATCAAGTAACCATCAATGCAATTCCATCAATACCGCTACAGTCCTGTTTTAGATATTAGAAGTATTATTTACAATGCATGACCAAAAGTATGTGCACACCCGAACAATCCATCTACTATATGTGATTGTTATGCCTCTCACTCCAAAACGATTTATCTGCTGGTATTAAAGCCTCCACTCTTCTGGTGTCAGGCGTTCTACCAGATTTTGGAACCTGGCTGCAGGGATTTGCTCCCATTCAGGCACAAGAGCATTACACAGATCGGTCACTGATGTTGGGAGATAAGGCCTGGCTTGCAGTCAGCTTTCCAGTTCATCCTAAACGTATTGGATGGGGTTGAGGTCGGAGCTCTGCGCAGGCCAGTCCATCCACACTAAGCTCATGAAACTACATTTCTTTATAGACCTGGCTTTGTGCACAGTAGCATTGTTTTGTCAAAAGAGGAAAGGCCTCCACACAAACTGTTGTAACAAAGTTGTAGCATTAAGATTCCCCTTTACTGGAACTTCAAACCATGAAAAACAGCCCCAGAATAAAAGAACATGTACAGTGGTGTCCACAAACAGGTCATATGCTACGCATCAGTATGTCCTGTTGTTATGTACACACATATAGTGGGTAATGTACTGATTTTGTTTTAATGGGGTCTGTACAACCTAAGCTAAAAGGCTATGTTAATAACTGACATTTTGCACCGCATGCAACGTCACGTAATGACATCATCAACTTGCGACACAAGCGTACAACGTGATAACGCAAAAGACAGAAGCCTTGGCTTTCAGCTGTGAAACCCATGTGTTTCCCTGGACAGTCTTTCCTTGCTGAGCTGCAGTGGAGGGATCGTAACACAAAGAGGGACTTTTCATACTTTGGAAGATATTCATTTGATTTGTCTAACTCAGACTGCTGATGTCTAAAATCAACTTTAGATCAACTTTGGGGTGTTTTTTTGCTCAGAACAAGGACTGTGGATTTTGTCCCCCCACCACCACCATGGAAATTGCTTTGGGAACTGATTTCTTAATGTCCAGTATGAACAGGAGGAATAATTACAGCAAGCAAACCTTTTTTCAATGTACAGTGGGGCAAAAAAGTATTTAGTCAGCCACCAATTGTGCAAGTTCTCCCACTTAAAAAGATGAGGGA
>LKNJ01003254.1:0-61580 GCA_002120245.1 Maccullochella peelii | reverse complement strand
AAAAAAAACAACCTGACAGCACTTTTACAAAGACACCTCAACAGTGCCACCAAGTGGAAAACAGCAGTACAGAACAGAAGTAGTCAACCTTGTTCTGGCATGCTTTATTCAAGAACATGGTGTGCTGGAGAAGAGTTGTGCGTTGTGTTTTACTTTGAATGTACAGATAAGATACTGACCCAGTGGGTCTCTCTGGCTCACTGCTCTCGGCACATTTGAACGTGACCCTCCTGGTTGTAGGAGTAGCAGTGACGGGGGACCCCTGGGCACCATGGCCCCTCTGGGCTCCTGTTTGTCCCACTCTGATCAAGCGGTTCTCCTCCTCCTCCTGCTGCTCCAGCAGCGCCCGGAATGAGCACGAGGAGGGTGGGGACTGGACTGCTACTGCCCTGCAGATGGAAACAAATGACACAGAGGGAGAAAGAGCACATATGACACATTCATTCACAATAAAAGTAAAAGATGGTTGCACTTTTGTTGCTACTGCTCCTACACGGATCTAATGACCTCCTGTCACATGCTTTGGGGCATGTAAACGCACATCTTATTGTATCACTTTATTTAGCGTCCATGTAAACAGTTCAGTTGGAATCTCTAATCAGGATGATTTCTATCAGGCTCAAGAAATATTATCCATGTAACCGCAGCTAGTGTTGTGTTGTGCTGGTCATTCCAAGCGACCATATCAACAAACACACAGTCATTTGATCCTTTGTTAATATAAAAATACTCATTGTTTTGTCAAACCAGTGAAGGCTATAAACCCATTAAGAGCAGCCAGGAAGTTATTACTTGACAGTTGTGAGTAGTGGGCAGTAGTGGTCTTCATATTTGGGCTCACTCACCAGGCCTTCCCACTGCTTTTGGACGGGGTGACTGTGGGGGTTGGTTTGGATGCAGTGGACTCCACACTGGCCTCCTTGTTAGCCATGGCCAACATCTTCCTCTGCTTCTGGGACAGTTTAGCGGGAACAGGAGAGTGCTTGATGCTGGCACTGACACTGCAGGCAGGAGGAAAAATATGTACTGTTAGCTCAAGTGAACCACAGTGAAGAGATAATGTTCACTCATGTGGCAGAGCAGCTTTCCTTCAGACTGGGCAGTAAGACAAAATGAAGCAACACATCTTAAAAATAAGGCAGCAGTAGAAATGTGATTGCCACCATTACAGCTGACGTCTCATACCTTCCAGGGCTTTTAGGAGTTTTTCCGAGGGTCTGCACAGAGTTGGCCTCCATGTCCATGATGGTCCTCAGATCCAAGACTGGGGTTGGACAAGCAGGACTGCAGATAGTAATAACACAGTCAAACATACAGCTCAATTTTCAGTACTTCTTATTTATTAACTATGGATGAAAACATGTCCTCCCTATCTCCAAGCCCCTTGCTCATAATGAAGTGGGAGGATATGAGGTCTGTCGTTAGAGTCAGGGTACCTCGTATCAAATCTCAAACCTGCTTTTCAAAAAATGATTAAAAACCCACCGATTTCCTCCTTCTGAATGCAGTATTTTTAAGATGAGACGGAGAGAAAACAAGATTGTAAGAATGAAAAGGACATTTTAAATATATCTCACCAGGGAAGGACCTTGGGGATGGTTTGTGGAGCAGAGTTAGGGGGAGTTGGGAGGCAGTCCCTCAGGGAGGTCGGGGTGCTGGGTGGGGTCTTTAGCCTCTGACTGAAAGCCTTCTCATCCTGCAGACAATTAACAACAATTGTACCTGTGATCTGTTGTGTTATATCCACCACTCCATGCCTAATCATACAATGGCCAATGGAAACTTTATCAGAAGTATAAACACAAGCTATGTGTTACTTAAGCATAATGTTTTAATGATGCACCGACAGCAGGCAGCACAAACTACTAGCAGAGCGGTACTTGGACTGGTCCTAGACTGTTTCACAGTTCGAATCATAAGCACACGCTGATATCAAAGACAAAAACAAATCAAAGACCAAAAAGCATCATCATCTGTTGTACGTTTGGAAAGAATGACTGCATGTGATTGTTGTAGTGGTCGGACACCAACCTCCACTCTGTCATGGAAGATGGGGGACTGCATGTCTCGGGGACTTCCCACCCCCATGTAGCTGCCCTCAGAGTCGGAGGTGAGCAGCTCCTGCAGGGACTCTGTAGAGTTAGCCTTGCCTGACTTCACCAGGCACGGGGAGACCGCTGAGAGGAACGAGAGTGAGTTAGTTAAGTTATTACACATTAAACAACAACAACCTGACAAAACAATATATCCTGTGTGTGTTTGAGTATACCTGCAGCATGGGGGCTTTGAATGATATCAGAGAGAGTGTAGCCCCCTGAGCTGTCAGAGCGTCGCCTTGGTTTCTTTTTAGCCTTCATCTTGGCCTTCTTTAACAGGATTTCCCTGGTGGTGGTGTGTGTTGGGGGGGGGGGTAATGTGGCACAATCATTAACACATTTAAGATGTTTAAAGGAGATTCCAAGGACTTGCAGATAGCCTGGTTAGCTCCCACTTTCCTTAACTTTAGCTCTATCCGAAAATCTGCACAGCCAAATCAGAAAACAAACACAATAAGAGCAACAACATGGAAATACTGAACGTTCCTGCTTGTGTACCTGCAGGAGTGATCCAGTTCTGCTTCTGGTTTGGGGCTGAACGCTGAGTCCAAATCCTCATCCTCATACACACTGAGGTCCGGGGCTCCAGGATACGGAGTGATAACCCTCTTCTGCATGGCTGGGATCTGACATCAAAAACAAAATGATTAAAAAAAATCCAGAACAGAGATTGCAAGAACCCTACTTGTTGAGTGAAGCATGTTTTTTTAAGTCATTGAATTTAAAAATAAAAAGATGCAATCAGTTCAGTCAACTGTGCAAACAGACACACACACACAAAAAAGAAAAATCGACAACTGTTTAAATACTGAAATATTTGAACACTTGCTGCAATCATGTCAAGTCATAATACATTTAACTCTATATTTTATAAACACACCAAATATTGCATTGTCAACCATACACAGAAAACAAAATATCCAACCAGTAGTAAGGTACTGTTGGCAGCCTTAAAAATTATCATTCCACCCTCAGTTAGTCTGACACTTGAATGCATTTTGATTTACATTTGTGGTGAATTTGTATTTCTGTACATTCCCCAGAGGCCATATAGAGTGTGCCAGATGTTGCTGCATTCAGCTGCAAGTTATATAAGAAACAAAAACAACAGTACATTCGTTTTCACTTCTTTTATTCAAGGAAAAACATGTCTTGTTGTGGCTACTGTACACTGAAGCTACTTCTATTGGAGAGATGGATTTTGGAACGTCAGAGGAAAATGACGAGTCTAGAGAGCCCCTACTCTGTGGCCAAAATCTGACGTTTCTGTTTCTACTGCTGTGTTAGATTCAGCCCTTGGACTTTCAAGAAGCTGTTTAAAATGAATGCATTTAATTGCCATTTTATAAAAATAAAAAAATAAAAATAAAAAAACAAAGCCAAAAGACAAACAATAAGCAAACACTGAAGTCATGAAAAGGGTGATGCAGATTGGGAGGTTTCTAAAGGTGTGTGTGTGGGGGTGACTCACCATCCTCCTGTAGGCTGCAGAAAGCTCCACGAGCACTTCATCACTAAGAATATCCAGCGCTCTGAGGGCAACACAAAAAAAACACAAAGGGGCAGACAGACACACACATACAGATGAGAAAAGATATTTTTAGTTCTCTCCTGCTGGGGAAAGTATTTGTCCTGCTGTATATCTGAATTTCTATGTCCGCAACTTCACTGAATACATACTCAAGATAATCTTGTATACTTTTGAAGTCAAATTAAGACTTTCAGTACAATTCATTACAGTACTGTGTTCAAGCTGTTCTACATAGGACCTTTGTGTAGCTATAAAGAAACCATTAAATACAAAAATTCTCTGAATCAACTCATAAAAGACCTTTCCAAGTGCACATTGTGTTATTTATTCTGATTCTCACTTTGACTCCAGCAGGGCGGCCATGTTGAGCACGATGAACTGGAGACAGGAGACTTTGAGCTGCTCTGCGTTGTACATGGCAGCAAACTCCAGCAGCTCTGCAGCATTCTTAAGAGTCACTGAGAAGAGCAAAGCAAGTGGCGTCACTGACGAGTCACAGAAAATCATTTAAAAAAAGCAATTCTGTCTAATAATATTCTCCATTACTTTTATATATAAAATGATGCTGCATTTGTGATCACAGCCCAACATAAAACACTGTCACTTTGTTATGTTGCGCTTTCATACCTCATTATTCAATTTACAAGAACAACATTTTTGCCAATGTTAGTCAACGCATAGTCATATTTAGTCGAAATGAACAGCCTTCAAGTGCATATTATTTGGAAAGACGGTGCAATTCAAGTTTACACTAAACTCCTGTCAGTGTTTTAATGACTTAACTACTGTACATTAACAAATTCTAACATAAAAGTGTAACACCACCCTCAAATTCAGCTAGAACCCCCTCTCCCAGCAAATTTAAAAATGCAACAAGTGAGGGAACGACTGTAGGAGGTGCTACATGGCTACGTAGTGTGTGGGTCAGGGGACACGGGGGAGACTGACTGACACTGACTAGAGTCTTTTTTTATATACACATTTCATGACGTAGACAGGTCCCAATCTGTTGTTAGCATTGGCCTTGCAAGGTTCAGGGCTGATTTAAGACAGTAGATGGCGAGTTGAGCCATTCTCAACCCATGAAATGCCGATTTTTATACATTTGGTAAGAAATGTCAATATTAACACCAGCAATGATGTGTTTCACCACAGTACAGCCATGTCATTTAGTTCGTAAAGCTCAAAAAACATCTTTAAGTGTGCAGTACCTCTTTAAAATTGTAATTTTCATGAATGCAGCATTATTTTGGGATAAAAAGAAGCAGGACAAAGATAAGTGCAAAGTAAATGACACTATCTAGCAAGATAGAGAAAAAGACCAACACAGCTTACAGTTCTCAGTGATGACGACCTCGCACATCTCCTTCAGTCGTGTGATTAGCAGCTGGTCAGCCACAACCAGTACGCTGCAGACAAACTCTACATTCAGAGCCTCTGTCAAGCAAAGAAAGAGAAGTCCTGTTCATATGTGCCTTTTTACGGTTTGTGCAAATTCAGCACCCATTCAAAATGTGCTGTCAGTCAACGTACCTTTAATGGTGGGAGACTCATCTGTGTAAATATACTCGAGAATGACCTGCAGAACCTCTGAGCTAGTAGGCAGCTCCAGTGCAGTGCAGGATGTGGCCTGAGGGGGCACAGAACAACAGTATTATCAGCTCCGCTATGGTCATATCCACGAAAGTGTAACAGTGGTTAATGAATACGGCAGTATGAAATATAAACCTGGCGTACCTCAATCCAGGGGTTTCCAAGCATACTATTGAAGTATTCTGCAGAAAAGATGGAAACAAACGTAAAAACATTCAACTTTCTGTAACCCATCACATTTAAAGTTACTTCCAACACACAGGAGGATATTATTAAAAAAAAGGTCCAATCATATTTTCCCTAGGGATTTTGGACTCCACACCATGAGGCACATACACATTCATGCAAAACAACAACTTCTCAATCAATGAGAACATCTGTGTATTTGCTTCTTTGTTGACGTGCTCATCCATCTTACCCAGTCTTGCACAGAGGACACTTTTGTGACATGGAAACTCGTGCCCATCTTCAGATTTCAGAGTAACATCACAAAGATAGGAGCTGTACAGACACAAAAAGACAAGAGATGCATCAGAAAATCTACATTTGCATGTCAAATTCATTATTTGCAACCTAATCTCAATATACGAACCATTTCTTCTGGTAGAATTTGGGTTTGTTGCCAGTTTTCTTGTTTATAACGTTGATCTTTCCGCTTTCATATTTAACTCCGTCCAGTCTGTCAAGCAATAAAGAAAGCATGATCAACAGGAAATTACACCACATCTGATCTTGCCTCGGGGTTTGGAGCACGCTCTGTCTCTCACCGTGCAGACAGGCTTCCCAGGCCCAGCTTTTTTGCAACACCCTGAAAGGTCTTCACAGGGTTGGCCCCTCCCTCATTGGCCCCGGCCTTGTCGCCTTTACCTCCTTTCCCCTTCTTGCCAGGCCTGGCGCACTTGCTCTTGGCCTTGTCGTCGACTCCTTTGGCTGCAGGGGGAAGGGAGCAGTACACCTCGAGGGCTGAACGACCTCTCAGACCCAAGTCCTGGAGGCTGCTGATAAGCCTCTCTTGCTCCTGGCCAGGACAGGACGAGACAGTGACACGTGGTCTTCATAAAATAACCACAGCTGACTCCGAGGTTAAAAGTTCTTCAAGGCTAATACAAATATTTTGTATAGACTAAAGCAATAGTATATATTGAAACCTAGTATATCAGGATTCTGTTGCTGAGGGTTTGTAAGTTAGGGACTTTTTTTCTTTCCCTCACCTGGTTTTGTTCCATCAAGGCCCCTGAGACTCTCGGCCGGGCCCCATGCACCAGCAGCTCGCAGGAATCTGTGTAGATGAAGTGCAGGGCGTATTCCAGCATGTCCGCTGGGATCTTCTCCAAAATTATTAAATCGCAGCCGACAGCATCCTCGCTCTTCCTCACTTCTCCATCGAGCTCCTCATCAACCCCGCAATGCTTGGACATGAACTGCTTCCGGAAGAACTCGGACCTCATGGACAGGATGTACTTGTGGGCCGGGAAGGTGCGATCGCCGGCCTGAAGGGTCACGTCGTGGATGCTGTCCATTTCGTCCGCCTCGTCCAGAAGGCTCCGGAAGTGTCGGGAGAAGGAGGACGGAGAGATGATGGGAATCTCATACAAGCTGGATTAAAGACACAGGTGGACGTCATTGTATAAGAATCAATCAAATGATCAAAAATGCTCATTCAGAACATAAACAAAAAGGGTATCATCTGTGAAACCTGAGTGATAACTGGTCTGGAGGCAATACCTTCTTCAATACCCATCTTTAAAAAGCCTGGTGCCTATTTCAATTAAAAAAAGACATTTGAGGTGTGCAGACTGTCCAGTGATCATGGCAGCAGTGACTGTGGCCAGTCGAAGGCATCGTCACGCCAGGTGTGCTCATGAGCAGATATTTTGAAGGAGAATATCACTCTATGATTGTAGCTCGCGGTCAGTTTTCTCCTCCTCTGCCATTGTCTGTCTACTGTGTTCTTGGCACAAAGCCACCATTTATAGCCTACTTTGCCACATGGAAAATTGCAATCAGACACAAAACTTTATGGCCGTGTTTCCGCTGTGATGTTGTTGCGCAATTCATGGTGTCAATCCATTCTTTGTGAATTTGTCCGTGTGAGTCAAAGCACTAACCCTTAAAAAGGTTTTTACCTTATTGTGGGTAATAAAAAGCATGTGTCAGTGGTGTTATGACATAGCACACAATAACCACATGGGTAATGCAAAAAGATTATTATCAACAATGATTTATTAATCATAGAGTTGAATGAGGAGGATGATTAAGAAGGAACACCCCCCTCTCACCTCCATTTAGGATTATTTAGCCTCCTATCAAACATCTGTTCCTTAAAAATCACCGTATGATGATTTCATAGACTTATTTCCTCCACTTCAATTATCTCTTAAGTGTCACTCATTATAGTTTTAACACCCTGTTTACACAGGATGTGTTATAGCTTCTTTGCTGAGTCGTCTGTCTGACGTCTGCCTGACGGAGCAGATTTGCTTGTATTTTTATCAGTGCAGCTGCCAACACCGGCTGCAAATCAGCTTGCACACATTTCTATTTTCTATAGACTTATGAACACCATCATTGTGTGCAGAATTTTCTATGCTGCAAGGGTGATATCCTACCTTGTTTTGGGGTCGGACTGAAGCACTCCAAAATTGCGGCCTTTAGAGTCCATGGTGATGCTGACAGCTCTGTGGACATGTGGGAGTTTCTCCAGGCGGATTCGCTCATACAGGGTCCCGGCATCTGAAGGGCCACAAACCTCCACACTGACCTCTACAAGATTATAAGAAGCATGTCAATCAGATTGAAAATTAACACACTTTTAAATCAATTCTTAAAACCTATTTTTAGAAACTTGCTTTAATGTCTTTAAGTCGATCCCTTTTACTTTAATGTTGTTTGTCCTCTATTCTTATCCTTGCACACTTGTGCTGCTGTTTTAACTAACAAACTTGAAATGAGTATGTGTTGGTTAGTCCAGTTGGTTAATTTCATTTTCAAAAATGGCTACACAAATGTAAGGTTTAGAATCAGACCAACTTAAGCAACAGTCTAATGCAAGTCCAATGAATACTATTTAAATCATCTGAAACATCAACTAACAATTGCAAAACACCAGACAACTTTATGATTCAACAGACCACGGTCCTAAATTCCTCACCTTTCTTTTCCCCGTACTTCTTATATTCTCCAGCCCACACGCCACTGAAGCCCTCCCCCTCCTGAGTCACAAACATCATGCTGTTCTTGCTGAGCGCTATGTCCAACATGAAAACCTGACGCCCATACGCCCACCGGCACTGTCTCACCGAGCTGCCACAGGAACGCCAGCAAAACACCTGACAGAGAGGAGGAAATGGAGGAGGGAGAGAATTTAAAGAAAGTTACAGACAAGTCTTAGTCACCATTTTCATCTATAGGATGATTTGGAATTGTATAACTGTCTACGGTGCACCATAGGTTAGATAACACCAGGGGAAGTAAAGCAATGTTATACAGTCTCTCACTGAGCTAACATTTAGAAACTGAGTTTAAAGTACAGTTTATTGTCCCACAATTAATTTAGGCCAAATTATAAGTAATGCTTGGCGCCAGGTGCCTGAATAATAGAATAAAAAGCATTTATACTTTCTAAATGCACTTACCCTCCCAGCTTCGTCTAATGCCAAGATGGCCACCTTTTCCCCTCCTCCCTCGTTCAGGATCTGTGGAACCACGCGGTGGTCCAGACTACCACCGCTGACCAGAACCTTCTTGATGTTCAGCTGCCTGAAAGGGACCAATCAAAATGAATAATTAGAAAATAATAGAGAATATTAAGTGTCACATTCAGAGAATGAGTAAAGACGCTGGTTTAATTATCGCTGCTTTAATTATCTGCATTCAGTTAATCCAAGGTTGTGTTATTTCTATTTAACAGACAGGCATGCACTGAGCCCCACTACCCTTTCCGACAAATATTTGCAACACTACCCTATGCAAATCAAAGAAAGAGCTAGCATAACTGTTACCAGTTAAGAGGGTGATTATCTGCTGCCATTCAAATTAGGTCTGATTAGAGTACTGGGGACGATGCAGAATGGACAGCGCCTTTGTCGTGCTTGAAAAAGCTGCAAATATCAGATTGACGAGCATGGAAGAACGTAGAGAGTACAACCTTTAATTCTTTACGGAGAATACATCTTTACACTTGCCCGACAAATACCTGCACCCTTGAACTCTGTCTGACATCACAAGACGCACTCTTTTCTTAGTTAGGAACGAATACTGGACTTTAAATAGAGATCTGCCCACTACTTCTCCAATGAGATGTTGGATATTGGAGACAACCTGCTCAATATCAATGTAGTACGTGCAATTCGTAATTTGGTGTGTGAATGCTGTCTGAATACTAGCGATGCAACTAACGATTATCTTCAAAAAATTGTAAAAAATGCTCATCACAATTTCCCAGAGCCCAAAGTGATGTCTACAAATTGCTTCTTTTGTCCAACTAACAGTCCAAAGCGCAAAAACTCTTCATTTACTGTCATAAATGACAAAGAAAAGCAGCAAATCCTCACATTTAAGAAGCTGGAACCAGCAAATATTTGACAGTTTTGCTTGAAAAATGACTGAAACGATTAAATCGATTATCAAAATAGTTAGCAATTCATTTTCTTTTGATCGACTAATCCTTGCAGCTCTTCTGATTACATTTGGAAAATGCTACTATGGAAAAGAAACACACTTAGGTTATGTTGACTTCGTATGCTGCTTGACAGAAATGACGTTTCAAATGAAGATTCAATACAAGGCCATTTGAGTCTTTGTATTTTTTGCAGTGATATAAGTTGTACCATTCCATTCACCTTGAAGCCATTTTCTTGCACTGGTAGTCGGCCAACAGGTAGACATCCCCCTTCTCAGTCACGACAACTGTTGCTCCGTCGCTAGCTGCTGCCATAGCTATGGTAACATCCTTGTGGTGCAGGGCTGATACCTGTCGGGGGGCTGTCACACACTTCTCTCCATTAGGATCCAGCAAGTAACCTGGAGATCAACACACAATGGAGAACAAAATATACTCAAGATGCCCATATACAATGTGTGTCGCAGTAAAATCATTATTCATGCCTGCTTGCTAAAAGTATTTGCAAAACATTTAGCAAATACTTTTAGCAAGCAGGCACGTGTTCCTCCTTACTCTGCCATGGTTACACTTTGCATACAAATTTACCATAACATTAAGCATCTGAAAAGCGGTAAAATTTTCTCTCGAAACACTGGTTTTGCTGACATTTAAATGTTGAGACTTACCCAGCTGGCCTCCGTTGAGTCCCATTGTGTAGACAGCCTCCCTGGTCCACAGCACGGTGTGGAACCTTCCAGCTGCAACTCCAATCACTGTCCTGCCCTTCAGCGTCTTGGAGAACACCTGCATGCACAGGATATTACAGGGACACTGAAACTATAGCATACAGAATTTAACAGTGCGATTATTCTCAAAGTACTGGCTGTATAAAAGACTAATCAATCTGAAAAATAAACTTACACACTATAAAACAGAGAGACATCCTAGAACATTGTCATTTCATTCATCAAAACCAGCAAATCCCATTTAGCACACAAACTATGCTCGATACATGCATTGCTAAATGTCATCGGCCCCTTTCATTACCCTCCCTGCTGCCTCCTACCTGTTTAGGGACCTGTGCCGAGGCGGGAGGAGGAGCCAGACCTAGCTGGTGGAAGGTGTTGAGGCCAAAGGTGTAAACGTAGCCTTCTTCTGTCAGCACCACTGTGTGGTCTTTGGCTGCCGCCACTTGGGAGCAGTGGTGGGACATCAGACCCTCCACCATACGAGGAACCTGGGGAGAGGAAGGAGAAGGAGAAGAAATTGGCATCTCTTTGGGTTTGACCAATAAAATGTATTGAAGACTGCAGTTTACATTACATTTACTCACAACAGCATCCCATGCCTTTGTTTTTAGTACCAGGGCAATCCCCTGTGTATAACATTGCCTTGTTTAAAACTATCTGCCAGCGGTCATTCTGCCACTCAAATGGCACTGTCACAGCAGGAGCCCTGTTGTTTTCTGCTCAATTCATTTGCTGCTGTGAGCTAATGTAAAAGGACAAGTCTGGTCCCCAACAAATGCACTATTCACTCCTGTTTGAGTAACATTTTCTAAAAACTGCAGTGTCCAGCTGTTGAACAAATTACTGACGCTTTAAAAAAAATAAATAAAAGACACTATACATGTGTGACCCGTCTTTTAAGATTTACATCATCAGTATGAGCAAATAAACATATGCTTAGTGTTATTTGTAAGGTCTCTATCTATACATAAGCCTACACAAGGTACTGCGCATTCTACATGTCAATTCTACTCCGATGAGATGGGGTATATGGTGTATGATAAAAATGTAAGTGAAGATAAGTTTCCAAGCAGGTGCTTACATTTTTTTCAAACGACTAAACGTGCACTTTATTAGCTACACCAGCTCAGCCACATAATTTAACTTAACAAAGCTGATAATGGCATTTTTTTTGTTCTAATTCCAGAGTGTTTTTTAATTTATCCTTTATTTAGCCAGGAAGGTCCCGTTGAGATACAAAATCTCTTCATCCAGGGAGTCCTGGTCAAGACGGCAGCACAAGCAGTTTCAAAACACATAAAAACAACAAATGGGAAATACTATAAGAAGAGAGGCATACAGGCAACACATTTCACCTCAAGTCAAGGATTATGTAAAACAGCTTCAGGGCAGATTAAAAAGGACCTTTAAAAAAAAAAAAAAAAAGGTATTCAAAGAAGGGAGTGCTTCTGAAGTAATGGCATTTTGCAGCTCATTCCATGCCCAGGGTGCATAAAAGTGTTAATTCAACTGTTGGTTTATTACTGAGGTCATAGCTAGTGGTGGTATTGTACTGGGCTGCATTATATGAAAATATGTTTCTAATTATTATCTTTGTAAAAGTAGAATTCTTAGCTGAGCTGCATTAGATTTTACAGGTGTACTAAGTAATAAAGTGGCCAATGAGTGGTATCTTCTTTTCAGATTGGAGACACTGTAGAAACAGTATTTAGACACTGAATCTAAAGAAGTTAGTCTCCAGGGTCAGCAGCTTCAGGCATTTAACCATGGAGACAAAAACACACAGGGAGGTCAGGGGGGAACCTCCGTCTTTATCAGTGGTGGACAACATGACTGGCTGAAACTGATTAATTCATACTAACAGGCCTTTAAAGCCACGGCATGGAAGCAAACGCAGCTTAAACTTAACATTGCTTAAAAGTCGTTTTCTTCAGTTCAACTGATAATCATCATCTCAAGGGAATCATCCTACACCCTGAACTTTCTACTTTAACACTGAAGTTCACAAAACACTGTACCCGTTTTGGATTCCTTGCATTCAAAAACCTGTTGATATCAACTAAATTTATGGTGACTTAGTTTATTAAAAGTCAATGGTTAGTTATACATTATCATTTTAATTTTAAAGCATATGGCAGATATAATGTCCTATAACAAGTCTCACCAGATAAGTCTGTTCATCTCCATGGCCAAGACGTCCTCCCTGTCCATGTCCACAGGTGAAGACCTGGCCTTTCTGAGACAGGAACACAGAATGGAACTTACACAGGACCACCTACAGGGAGAGGAGGCGATTAAACATGAACATAATTGTGATTTTTCTGTTACTATATAAATACCAAATATCCTATTCCAGGGAAAAAACTGTCTGAAGTTCGTGCTGATTAAGGCTCTTGTCATTATAATTTTGACCTCATAGCAGAACCTGCGATGCATCTCTTTCCATGTGCCTTGGCCAAGCCCTCTTGTAGTGATAGTAAAACACTATACCAATAAAGGCCAGGGCACAAGTGGAAAAGCAAACATCATTATTAATACATTGCTCCCCTCAAGCTTTCAATGGAGCGCAGGGATGTTTCCCAAAGTATCACATTGATGTGGACGTTCACACACATGCATACACACCAGTGTAGTTCATTTAATTAAAAACATGTCATTGTGGAATTAATATTTAACCTCTGGCACCTGCTGGATTGAGCTAGAAGACAAAGGCTATACGCAGGGCCACTGGGTCATTGTGTGGTCATGAAATCAGATCCATCTGCCCCCCATTAGGCTTTATGAAATTACTCTGCACGACATGTACCGCAGATCAGAAAAAAAAAAAAAAAAAACACCCCAAGTGGGTTTCTTCTGTAAACACCAATAATATGGTGACACGAAGCCCATTTATCATTTCTGAACAAATACGCAAACCACATATAAATGCCAAGTCTTAGAATAGATTAAAATGACAATACATCCAACACAGTCATTCTGCATTACTTCATCTACTATAGCTAGCACCTGGTGTGTACACACACCACTGGGGGTAGTTGCACTGGTGCCAGTAGCTATATTAATCACACTAAGAGCATCAACATGACAAATGCATGAAATAGTAGCCAGGCTGGGACAGGCTGGCTCAACAAAGTCACAAATTAAGACTATACAGGAGAAGATAATGGTAATCTGTCCACGCCTGACACACTGACTATGCCCTCTATTTGACTCAAACAACATTACTGATGGTTTCTTTTTTTCCCCTGATACCCACACCTCCCAAATCCACAGTAAACCAAGAACAATGCCCATAGTTTACTACAGCATGCCTAATAGAGTGCTGTAGGAATGAGTCCTAAACCCCAGAAATGAGTTAGCATGTTTGCACTTCCAGTTCCCTCGAAGTCAGTGGGTTTCTGAATGAGTTTTTGGTTCGATGCCTGAAATAAGGTCTGTGGTTAATACCATCACAAGAGATTTTCACATTTTGTTCTACGACATAAAATACATCAGTAAATACCCCACTCGTGAATTTTGAAGCTTTGACGTGTCTTAAAAAAGGCGGTTGCTAACAAGCGGCTAAATGAGACTACAGAGGTTGTCGGGGACATTAAACGTCATCACTCCGAACACAGAAACTCATCTACTCACTCGTCTGCCTTTACAGCCTCGTTGGGTTTATACTCGCACTCTGCAAACTGTTCTAACTCAAATCATGCGACCGTGATGTAGTTCATTTATAGCCTAACATTAGCTTTTAATTCAGGTGATTGTATTTACGCTTCAAAAATCATAAAAGTGGTGTTCATTTGTGAAGATTATCTTGTAATGTATCATGGCTGTACAACCACTTACTTTGTTCATTTATCAAAAGTACAGTTTAAAACTCTCAAGCATAACCACTATTTCTACATCTGTGGTTTCACCTAGAGAAAGTTTGAGCCAGTATGAGCCATGCTTAGAGGAAAAAAATATTTTTTACACATGCTTATTTATCCTGAAGAGAAAGTTGTGTAATACAGGACTCTGGGGAGGGAGTGTTTTGCTGCTTTACCCAGGTGGCGTGCCTTATCAGGAGTACCCATGTGCATTGGCGTTTTTTTTTTTTTTTTAAATGTAACACATGTTGGCACCAAGTTGAAGTGTGAGGCCATTACTGGTGTGACACATGCAGAGTGGGGTATGGAAGCCCTATGCTGTAGGATAACACTTACACCCTGGAGAGCTGGGTGTTGTTAGCCTACCTGTTTGATGTAAACTCCGGTCCTGGCAAACACATCCACAAGCTCAGGGTGCTGTCGGCTCTCCTGATTACCATGCCCGAGACTGAAATTAGTATTGTTTCCCCACGTGTATACTTCAGTTGGGTCTGCAATGAGGAAGAAAACACAATTACAAGCACTGCCTCCACCTTGAAGCTTGAAAAAGGCAAGAAGGCAAGGCAAGGATATTTTTATAGCACCTTTCATCAACAAGGCAAGTGCTTTACATAAAAGGGAGGGCATTGAGGAAAGAAACACAAGCAAATGTAAAAAAACACATTTAAATAGGATTTAAAGGGGTAAAAAAAAATAGAAGATAAAAACCACAATGTGAAAAGCACAAGTCATAACGGCATAATGGAAGACATGTGATATAGCACAGGGAGAATTAAATGCCATGCATGTATGAGTAAAATGCATCATTAAACAGTATGAGTCATGATGCTAATAAGCCTTGACACAAAAACAAAACTACAGAGTTAACAGTTTCATCACGAATGTCATATTGATGTACAACACTGTCAACGGAAAATGTTCTTTGTAATGTGTTGTATTATGACCCTGATGAAGGCCATAGGCTCAATCGCGTTGGTCTCACAATAAAGTTGTTCTTTATACTAGAAGTGTTGATTGTACTTTTGATCTCTTTAGACTTTCTCCTTGGAAGTAAGTGAAGTTGTGCCAGAAATCCCAACTTTTCTTACCGGTGTTTTTGAACACAACATGTGCTGGTCGGTCCTTCATTGTAAGGTCCAGAACAGAGAGACCCTCCTTGTCCTGGGTGGAGAGGAGTCCGCCATGCTGAATCAATGTCAAGAAAGAAAAATAAAGATATTCAAAGTTAGGTCAAATTCTTGAAAATTAGCAAGAAATAATCTTCATTTTTTATTTGACGGCACCATAGCTTACTTTACATAGTATTGCATTATTTGACCCATTTGGTAAATGGGACCATTTAAATGTGAACACCTTTAACAACAGGACAGCACATTTTTTTGGTGATCCATCCATGTTAAATACATACCTTGACCAGCGATATGAGACAGTGGATGTGTCCGTAGAAAGCGCTGCGGTGTAGAGCGGTCCAGCCGGATTCCTTATCCTTCACCATTAGGTCAGCACTCTTACCCTCCAGCAGCCACTCCAGTAGGGCCTTCTTTCCCAGTGAGGCTGCCAGGTGCAGGGCTGTGCGACCAAAGGCATCCCGCAGGGTGGCCGCATTGTGGCAGTGTGAAGTCAAGAAGGCCCGCAGCTGCCCCTCAGAGCCACCTGTTAGTGCCGCTACCACCTCATCTGCATGCTGCTGTGAGCGGCATTTGGGGGTGCAGTCCGGCGGTGCCAGACTCATCCTGACCTCCACCAAATCTTCACAGTGAGCCCTTCTCCCTTATGTGTTATAAAGTCCTTCTGACAGCCCACCACCCACAATTGCAAACAAACTCAAAAACAATACAATGTTGGGTAACAAACCCTAAACACTTGCTAAAAGTGCATACTATAACAGAGCTGCTCTCCAAGAAGAATTAAAAAAAATGTGTCAACAAAAGGTCGAGATGGTTTGGAGTGCTAGAATTGTGCTTGTGTTGAGGTTCCACCGCACCCTAGCGAGCCCAGAGCCTTTCTGTGGCTTGTGTCAGTCCACCATTTCAACCAAGAATTGAACACAAACTAAGGTGCTTGCAGAATACAATGGCATCACAAATTCAATAAATACAAAAACGCTTGTGCATTTTATACAAAATTGTACATATTAATGTTTGCAAAAATAGTTCTTCCTCTATCTTTCAATAATTTACAAAAGGTAACAATTTCAACAACCCTCTGACCTTCTCGTTCAGCAGTCCAACCATCAGACTTGAGGGGAAAGGCCCCCTTTCCCCCCAAAATTCTCACTGTCCTTTTCAAAACTCCATAATTGTAGAGTGCACCTGAGGAAGAAACATTTTATAGAGTTATCCCTGAAAAACAATGGCTGACAAAAAAAAAGGGAGTAGTGAGATGAGATCCAAAACTGCAAGTGCAAAGATCAGAGCAAGTCTGGCCTAATTACAGACTTAAGACACAGACACAGGTCAGCTGAGTTGACAGGTTTTCTAAACAGCTATTGCAGCAATTCAGTTTAAACTTTGCATATAGTTTTGCATAATGGGTTATGTTTTTGTGAAGAAAATGTACTAGCATTAACAAGGGAGGTTCTTGATGTTGCATAAACAGCAGGATTATGTAACAGGCTAAGTTAGCATAACATGAACTTCTTAGTGTTGGCTGCGCCCCATTCAACCCCCCATTGGGTTCTGCTTAATATAACTGTTATATAACTGGGGTGTTAAAGCCATTATGAACCCATTTCTTTATCAGAATAAGATTAACCGATCATATTTCCCACATATAGGTGACCAACTTGCTAGAAAACTGTGCAGAAGCACGAACTAACAGCTACTTCACCAAAGTATTAGCTCAAGCACAAAAGTATGATAACGTTACACGTCAAGCCACATCATAATTTGCTATGCATTTTCAAATCTGGCAGCTAACTAGACACCCAGCGTGGGCACAAGCAGCTATAAAGGTAAAAGTTTGCAAATGTGTCAAGTGGCGTTAGCTAGCGTTAGCTCAACTACCTTGGCAGCTAGCTTAACTGACACATCAGCGAAGGCTAACGTTAGCGAGTTAGGGGAATTAACGTCGTATCGTTACGCACCTTCTGTTAGTTAAAGAAAAAAGAGGACATGGAGAAAGTTGCCTCAACGACGTACATCCACTGTGTCATTACTACAAATGAGAGACGCTAGCGGTTTTTTCACTGGTGCAAATTTTGACAGGACTGGACGGCTGAAACCCTGCAGGTTAGGTTAAAAAAAAAAATCCTCGCTTGCTAATGTCGAGACTTCTGATTGGTCAGAGCGTGTATATCCCAGTATTTTATTGGTTCATTTTTGTGGGCGTTAGTTGTGCGCTGTTGCTGTATCTATGATGTCATGGGGAATTTTATTTTTTTATTTTAGGGTTTACATTATAAACATACTCAATATACAGTACATACATAATAACATATTAGAAATCAACATGATACAATTACTTAGACATTAAAAAGATGAAAAAATGCTATATTCCTTGTAAATTAAGCTTAAATGATACAAGAAGATTTATTTACAGGTGTTACATTTTGCACCTCAACGTGAGGCTCGACAGTAACATCTTATTCTTCAAAATAGCACAGCATTTTTACAAAGTGTTAATGCTATTCACTCTTTAGTGGACAGGTATTTATTATCTCACACAATTGGCTTAAATTTCCTCTTAGATAGTTAGGTTAGTAGGCTAGTTGTTTTCAAATAATTTCTGCACAAGTATGACAAAGTAATGGTTTGTTCCTTTAATAGGGAATAAAAATAATTTTATATTCCACCCAAAATCTATCTTTTGAGCACATCACACCTACAGTAGTGTGGAACATGAAAGGTCGGATGTAAAGTTTGAAGATCCTCCACAAGAACATCATGTCAGTTACAATAGTTTCATAATTAACTTTGGGAGGAGTATCACTTTCAGCCTCGATCCAGGTTTCATGGAATTACTCGGATGATTGTCATTGACCTGGGCTAAGAAAAGGAAGGGGTCAAAGGAGGGTAAAGCTAGGGTTACACTGGGATCTACACCAGGGTTTCCAAATATGACATATTGATGAGTACGCCCTCCCTCCCCATTCATGCTTGAACACATCCACAGTTTTGCTTCTCGGCAGTGTAATCATGCATAATCCAGCAGACAATGCTTTCACTACAAGGTCGCCACTCAAGTCATTTGTCAAAAGGAGATGTGGAAATACAGACCATGTAAAGATAAAGGAATCTGACCATTGCATTGTTTTCTGAAATAATATGATGTCCTTGAGCCCTTGAGAATGTCAAATGTTACACTTTTTTTCATCATCATTTGGTTGAGGAAATTATTCACAGCGGCCAAAAAAACTGTTTTGCATAATGCTTTGAGGAAAACTAGAACTTGCATTTCTCTGACATTGGTAAGATCCAGGAGTTCCTAAACTTTTCTTTGCGCCAGTAACACTCAGATCCATCCTGATTTAACAGGACCCCCATAAAATAATCCATTGCCCCATCCCATGGACCAAAAGCTGAGAAGATTGTGTTAAGTGCAAAGTTAAATTCATTATTATTTTTGGTGTGGGCCCCCTTAAACCCCTATGCAAGGAACCTTTGAGGTCACTAGACGCATGTTTGTGGGACACATAATTAATGACATTCCGCCACACATCTTCAAAATCACATGTAAAAAATAGTATATACATTCCTATATTTTTCCTGAAAATGGAAAAAGTTTATTTGATCAAAATGTCGTATTTCAAAGGACTGTTTGTATAAAAGGAAGGCAACCTTTTGCATTTTTGAGAAATTTGTTTAAACCTTTACCTCAAATACAAGCCAGGCACCTTCATCCAAATGATTACACATCATCTTTTCTTTGCTCTTATTTCGAGTTTGTTGTCTATGTGGTTCTGTGTTATGTAGACATACAATGTTTTTCCCCTGCCTTCACTGGGTAGGCTATGGCAACAGACCCTAACCCTACTCCTCAAGGATCCTAAAAGGAGTTGTGGCTTTTCTAAATAAATAGTTGTAAATAATGGGTTCATTAATGTGACATTATCAGTGGCTCAAACGATTAATGCGTTTCCTCTTAACAGTTTCCTTTTGGCTTTCCAATTCTTTAAGGCTATGTGTGTTTTTCATTGAGACTCTAACTTAACAGATGGGTTTTGTGTTGAACTGGATTAGATATCAAATCGTATGATAGGTCTACAGTAATAGATCAAACATACTGGCCAGTGATAGTAATTCAACTAATCAAGATGTCTGCAGTATCCTCCTGCTGCTCATATGCAAAGCGAGTGCTCTACAATTGCAGTAATAGATCAAACTGGGGTTCCCACAGGAATCACAAACTTTTTTAATTTCCCCTTCATGTCGAGTCATTTCTCTACCAAACGGCATTATGTGAAGATATTTCATTCCAAGAAATGCCATCTGAAAATGTGCTTGTGTTTGGTAATGATTTAGTATGGAATTATCGTCACTTTTGTGTTTAAATGCCTGATCGGAGGATACGTATTTTACTACACTGTGTTAAACAGACTGCAGCCTCATTTTAGGACGTCACTGGAGCTCCCTCTGGGACCCCTAGAGGTCCCTGGACCCAAAGGTACCAGGGCCAGGTCATTTTTAGGAAAACTAGTTGCGAGTTTCACAATTAGATGTTTGACAATCGAGTAGAGATCGATATAAAAATCCCGTGTGGAATCATCACGAGTGGAAGAAAATATTAATTAAAGTCGAAGTAAAGTAGTTTTCTGTTCACCCCCGTTTTGCTGAACAATGGTATGCTCCCTCCTTCCAATGGCCTGCACTGTTCCGCTGTGTTTAGTCTCTCCCTCTAGACTCCTAACGCGTAGGAGAACGGCAGCCTGGAGGTACATGTAACACACGGCACCTTTGGGAGACAGGGTTGCCCGAGTAAGTTATTTGCCGATGTTACACTCTGCATCGGACTTGATTGTTTTGCCGGAGCTGGAAGAATACCGTGTAGCTTTTTATATGCAAGCCTGAGGTTTGGAAAACAAAGGAAGAGGATAGGCTAGAAGTTTGCGAGCTTCGTTCACATCACCTTCATCCTCCTGGAAATGTAGACTTATCCTAAACAAGGATGGTTTGGGGGTAGTTATATGGCGTCTGAGTTGGAACTCGGAGCAGTTTTCGAAAGGATAAAGGCGGGAAACATAGTTGAAAAACTTTCCCTTGTTCCCAGTGGAAGAACAAGGCGGTGACTGATTGTTGTAAAACGATCTTTACGCACGGTCTGCGCCGACATATTTGTAATATCCAAGATGCGCCTGTTGAGCACGTCGTGCGGATGTAACCGCGGAGAAATCCGAGGGAGAACACTCAAGTCCGGATTGATGCGTTTGCTTTTCCTCCTCGCGGCCGCGCTGTCCTGTCACGGCTGTCCGGACAAATGCGTGTGCTTCTCACAAACTGTGAAATGCCAAAACCAGGACTTGGCCGCGATTCCGCATTCTTTACCGACCAACACCAAATTACTGTTCGTCACGGGAAACAACATTTCCCGTATTGGCGTGGACTCCTTCCCAACCCGCCTGGAACTGTTGACAGATCTCTATCTTAGTGGGAATGAGATGGAGTCTGTGGATGCAAAGGTATTTGACAACTTGCCAAACCTTGTGAGTCTGGACCTGAGCAACAACAAAATCCAGACTTTAAGTGAAAGAGCTTTTCCTGATAATAATACACTGCAGGTCTTGAACCTCAGCAGGTCTTTTCACAATAATTTCTCTATGGATGTGGTCCTAAGCTTCTTACAGAGTGGAAACCTCCTCCAGCTGACAGCCTTGGACCTGTCCAACAATGACCTTGTGATTCTTCCAGATGACATATTCACCAGCCTCTCCAGCCTGGTCAACCTCAGCCTGCAGAACAGCTCCATTATCTCCCTTCAGAACGGGACGCTGAAGGTGCCACCTCTGCGTGACCTTGACCTGAGGGACAACAGCCTGAGGGATCTGCCCACCACCACCCTGGCAGAGTTCAGCCTCAAGCCTGGGCTCCACATCCGGCTGGCGGGGAACCCCTGGCGCTGCGACTGCTTCATCGAGGACATGCTGATGTGGCTGAAAAACTCCACCCAGATCGTGGACATGCAGAACCTGACCTGTGCGGACCCCAAGGGCCTGAGGCGCCAGCCGCTCCTGCAGGTGGAGCAGCCCCAGCTGAAGTGTTTGGGCGACATGGAGGGCGTGCTGGAGACTTCTTATGTTTTCCTGGGGCTGGTGCTGGCCCTGATTGGCGTCATATTCCTGCTGGTGCTCTACCTGAACAGAAAAGGCATCAAGCGGTGGATTTACAACATCCGGGATGCTTGTAGGGACCACATGGAGGGGTACCATTACAGGTATGAGATCAACTCTGACCCACGTTTGGCCAACCTGAGCATCAATTCGGATGTGTGAGAGAGGACGGGACACTGTCTGGGACCCCGCAGTGAGATATTAAGTGACTTATACTGTTAAGATTTGCATGAAAGTCATCCTCCCCTTCCCCTCTTTCCCCCCCATGATGCTATTCAGATTTGACATCTGTCATGGCTCCTGATTAACCCCTCTCACAACCTCCACTCAACCACTGCCGCATGTCCTGTACAAGTACCTGGCAGCTGCGATGTCAACTTGCGTCTAACATTGCATGGACAATGAATCATGGTAAATGGTTTTTTTTTTTGGAGAGTTGCAAAGAGTGATATGTTCTATTTTTACTTTTCCTAAAGGATAAATGGATGGAGGAGTACATTGACTTTAAAGTGAAAGAATACCTGGCAAAATCACATACTGCTGGTCATTGCATCCTCATTATGCCTCTGCTGCAGAGAAATGCTATACTGCTTGTTTATAAGTTAGTTCTTTTTAATATGTGAAGTTGTAATACACAGTATGCCTTTTTTTTTTTTTAATGATGGTGCACATTGCATAGTTTTTGGATTTAGTAGTTGGATGTAATTGCTCTTTCTTTTCTCTGTGAAGATAATCGGCTAAATAAAACGCCTCTGGGTTGCTGGCACCTGTCTCGACTAAGGACCATTTTAATCTTAAGACTGAAGGATGTGATCACACAGGGGAGACACTCATTCCTGAGGCAGTGCCACAGGCAAGCTAGCATGAACCATATGGCAAACACTAAAACTTACTCCAGTTGTCAACGAGTTAAACAATGTGTGAAACGTCGTCATTTATAGTATCTCTACTGCAACAGTGCTATTTTCGTTAACAAGTGAGTTGCCGCGGTGGGAAATGAAGTCAAATTGAGAAGTAGAACAACGGACGCACTGACTTGAATTTAAATGAGCTTCTATCTGTAGGTCTGTAGGTGATGAGAGTAGCCAGCTGTTATCTCCCCGTCCAATTTGCTTCCTGCTGTGTGAATCTGATTAAAAATTTAAAAAAATACTTGGAACCACAGCAAATCCCCCAAAATAATGTCTGTGTGAGCTGCAACCAGTGGGCAGGTTTCACATCCAACAGCCCCTACCAGACTCCAGCACACACTGAAAGCCTTTCAATATACTCCAGCTGCAAAAACTAGAGGGGGGGGGGGGTATATAAATATATATATATATATGCTGTTTCGTGGCACATGCTAATGAAGGCAAACTGAACCCGAGACTCTCATGGGGCACACTGAGGTATTATGGAAATGAGCTCAAGCGGCTTTGCTTTTCACACGACCCTGTTTTTAGGGGAACTGGCATCCTTGGAAAAAGTGTTTTCCATTAGCGTTTCTACCCGACTGTCAATTTCTATTTTTCATGCCGTCCACTATGGAATGGATTAATAATGAATGTGTAGTATTCCTTTGAAGAGTAATACCATGCATGTTGCTGTCTGGCAGTCTAAATTAATGAAGATGTTTGTTGTGTCTGCACACGGGAGTGACTGTGAACTTCCTTCGCCTTTCCCTCTCCCTCCAGCTGTCACTCTTTCGCACAAATGCACAACATCTCTAACAACTGGCCCTGCGTAGCCTGAAGCTCCATGTAATTTGTAGCATAACAGCATGGCTCGGGCACAGATTTCCCCTCGCTGTATCTAGCAGCAACATGGAGCGTCGTCGTGGCATATCTATCTAATTTCAGCAGGACAAACTTTTTAACTCAGTTCTGCCATTAGCAGCCACCAAAATTGTGATTGTCTCTGGCTGTGTCTGATTACGCTCATTTGACATGGGGAAGGGGAAGCGCTGTGTAACACTATCTGTCTGGTCTGGTGCTCTGGCTGGTGTTAATGCTCTGTGTGTGTCTCCTGACAAACAGAGCAGGCACTCAGCTGGCTCTGAGGGGCTGAAGACGTGTCGCCACACCTTCTGAGTTTCACACTTCCTGCCTGGAAGTCTCTTTGTTCAAAAGCAGCATTTACAATCTTGGAGATAAGCAGGATAATATGCTGCACATTTTTAAAAATAGGATTATTATTCTCATTGGCTTTAAGGTGTGTTTCTCAGGCTTCTACTCTGATGATCACACCTCTGTTTCTGGCTCTCTGATGTCCTCCTAGATTGTGATTTTTGCAGGTTGATTTCAGCCAGTTAAACAATCCCAAGCCAGAAAAGGGTGTTAGTTACAAGCGCTTGTTTCCTCACTACGGGTTTATAATTGTTGCAGGTTCATTTAAAAAATGGATGGTCTCACTTCACACACACAATTCCCCAAAGCGAGACCTCCTTACCTCTTTGTCCCAGGAGGGGACATACAGGCGCAGGCTGCTCACAAACTAATGTTTCCACAGAGACCGTCAGAGAGTTAGTCCTCCTCCTCACAGTCGAACACTCCGGATTCATATTAACGAGTGATTTTGCCCAGCCACGCCTCGAGCTACGCTTGGCAGAGCAGGTGTAATTACAGTGGAAAAAGAAAGAAAGAATAAAAACCAAGTGAGAGAGAGTGAGGGGTTGAAAAGGAAGAAGAATTAAACAGATGAGTGTGGCGAGGGCTCTCTGTTCTGTCAGCAGGATGACACCTTCTCTGGCTCACTCAGTGGCCCCTTTGTGCTTGTTAACACTAGCCTCTCCAAACAGCTTCGACGTCTAAATAGCCGGTCACTGACTTGTGGTGTGAGCTGAGATACAGAGAGGCAGCAGTGTGTCTCGGGCAGCTCCCTGGACTCTCTCAGCTGTTTGTTAGGGCAAGAGCAGGACAGATGTTTGATCTTGTCACGAAACACAGGCTTTGTTGCAGATACTGCCGTCACCCATGTTTTGTCTCCTCTACTTTGTTGTTTATGTGGCCTACTGAGGCCCGACTTTTATATAATTACAGACAGAAACATTGCTTTTCATTCCACGGAGACCTTTTTTGTCCAACGTTCCCCCACAGCCCTACCAGATGGGCCTAAGTACCCCTTTATCATACCCCTTTGATAGAAGGGATGGCTTTAGGGTATTGTTCAGTGGCATTTTTGAGTAGATTTTGCCAAGTTTGCATTTGTACTGCCATTTGGAGTGACAGAAAGTGATGCAGTATCTTTACTTGTAGATGTAGACTGCAGACATACACCTTGGGGTACAAGTACCCCTGGTTGGGAATCCCTGCTGTAGAGCATTACCTTTGTGTACAGATATGTGAGGTTGATTTTTCGATCTTTTATTAAAGGAGACCTTGAATGAGTGTCATTCACCATTAGGACAATGAACATGACATACTGAGACTCATTCTTGTACTGTATAACTGATTAATTTTATACTGATGGTCAGTTGGCCCAAATAATCGAATATGCATGAATGTGCTTCATTATTATTTTAACTCTGGCTTTAAAGGCAGATCTTACGCAATACTGCCATTCTCATATTTACATTGAGTGGCTATGAAGTGAAGCCTTCCTTGTACGGCTCCAGTGTAAGAAGCAGGGGAACAAAATTCATTAGCCTTCATTCGGTTAAAAAAAAAAATTGCATTCCAAATTTCACTAGTATGAGACTTCAGCAGGCAGCAGAGTTAGACAAATCAGGTGGCAAAGTTAGTCTTTTTGGTACAAAAGTTCGTCCTGCAAGGCTGCAGCCAATTATGTTACAATCTTTCAGGTAATCTATGGCTGTAACAGCCCGTGGGAGACTTTTGTTCCCTGTCGTTAGGTGCCTCCTTCGAGACGACGGGTGTATGAGCCTCAGGAGAAGCGCTGTCTTCAAGAACAAGAGTCTCATCCTTGTCTGCCGTTTCAGGAGGGGTAGGAAATAGATCACTTAACGGCCAGTGGTAACAGGAGGAGTGTGATCAATAAGTCTTTCAATGTAGATATTGGCAAGTGAGTATTATATATAGATAGACTTGAAAAACCTATCCTTTAATGGTGAGATTTCGTGGTCTAAGCCTTCCAAGCAAAACAGAGTATTCGAAACTTTTTGGGGTGAAATTCGTCTTTTAAAAGTACTGAATAACCGCATACTTACAGCTGAAAAACATAACTGGCCTTCAAAACCAACCCGATTATCAGTCAAACCCTGTACCACCCACTACCCCTACCCCATAATCCTGCACACACAGGCACTGTTCCCCCGCTCACGACCATGTTTGTTCGAGCCACATTTAATATGCCAGTGCACTTTCCTAGTGTTGAGAGACAGACTGGCAGGTTATCAGATTGCCGGAGTGCAGTAATTACATTCACTGCACCGCACTGGTCTGCTGCTCCACAAACACCTGGCAAGTTGCCCCCAGCCACTGACCTTTCCCTTAGAAAAAAATCTATGTAAATGGCAGTTACACTGGGCATGCTTTGTGGACTGAAATTATGATAAAGATTTAACAAAGCAACTGAAATCCCCTCAATCTCTCTGATATGCCACCATTGCTCCTGATCGTTACGCCAGTCGTATGCTGGGCTCTGGCAGCCTGGACTACTTGTCATCAACCCCCTCAACCACCACCTCTGCAACCTCACCTCCACATGAGATGCCATCGTCTTCTCTAATGTGGATTTATGATGCCCTGCATGAGTGTGTTTTGGAAGCCTGCCTCCTGTTGAGCCATGTTGGGCTTAATGAACAAGCGCCCCCCTCCTCCCCCTATAAACGAAGACGGATCTGAGCTGACAGCGCTGCGGCCTCTCCGAGCGAGCTCGGCCGTGCAGCATCTGCCACATGTGCTTGAGGGACAGATACGGGGGAAACGCAGAGATGGGAGAGATCAGGAGGCGAATGCAGCACCGCGGCTAAGGCTAAAAGATATCCAGTGGCTTTGCTTGCTGAGCTCGAACAAAGACAGATCTCAACGTGATACATGTAAAATGTCAAAATACATACTGAGAATGACATTTTATGTGTAGAACTGCCGGCACTGAGGGCCAGGTAAGGTTACTAGTTTGTTTTTACAGAATGTTGAGTAACTGCATGATAGTTGAGGATGTAAAATGTTAATAATATTCTGACCTTTCCTGGGTGACCTTTACTCCTGGAAGACTTTAGAGAACAGATTTAATCATTTCAAAAGTAATTTTTCTTATTTTACAAGATTAGCATTTCCCTCTGAAGAAAATTATATTATCCTGATGATCAACATCTCTTAATTATAGACATCAACATCTTCCTGCGTTACTGGTGGATCACATGCTCCGGTGCATGCTCTGTGTTGTGAGTACGCAACTAGCATGTTCATAGTGAGAAAATGAGGACATATTGCAATCACAAAGAGAGGCCTTTTGTGGTAGAGATTTGTAAAAAATAAAAAAAACAAATACAATCAAATAAAATCTAATATGAAACCACATCCAGCTCTGATGCAACCGGGGTTGCATCAGCTGTTCAGTTAATGATACTTCATTTGTCAGTTTTATGAATCTAGAGGTCAGACTGTTTGATAAATCTCCCACAACCTTTTGTGTCTCAAAAGTCAGTCTTCACTCAACATAGTAAATGTTGACGTGCTACCTCTGAGCGCTGCAGCTGACAATCCATCAGGCACACATGGATGATTTGTGTGTTGATTTCTCAGCGCTCAGTAGCAAAGCTGATCAATGGGCCAGTCTCAAAAGGAGTTGGCGTTTTCCTTCAATACATTTTCTGGTGAGCTCAAACTTGAAACCCAGCCTGCTTCTTGTTATGCATGTAACATGGGCGACAAGAGTAGCCTTTCCACTGCATTTTAAAACCACTAGAGACTGATTAATGTGTGGACGTGTACATCTGATGCTGGGCTCGACCATCAAGTGCCCTCTTGGGTTTGCTTTTAAACAAGAGAGCGAAACGTTCAAGTGTTTTTACACTCATGTGTTTCTTAAATGAGCTGATATCCTGACAGGTGTGCTGAGAAGATTGCTGTCCTTAAGCATTTACAACCAGTCATCTTTACTTACAAATAGCAAAAAAACAGGTCTGAAAATGCTCCCAGCTTTGTCTTTGGCCTCAGTGGTTTATGCAAAGTATTCATGAAATGTGTCTTTTTGGTCACATGTCCCAGTTAATCAGAGTAACAATAAAATAAAAGCTCAGCAGACTCTCAGGACGGGTGTCTGTTTCTCATCCTTATGCGCTGATGCCTAATGGAGAGTGTTGATGATCAAACTACCACTACAAACTACTTGTTTTCCGTACTACTTCTCATAGTATGGAAACCTGATCTGAACCAGATAACACCTTCAACTCTGGGCTCGTGGAAACATGTTGACTCTACTGCCCAGTTACACCGTCTTTGTGTTGATACTGGGTCATAGTCAAATCCACACAGCCCTGAGTGAACAGGTCACACAGTTACCACTTTGACTCTATTTACAATGTCTGAACACAGATCACTTACCTTTAAACACTTTCATACTGAATGTGTGATGCCAGGAATGCCTACAGCCCTTCAATCAACTGCATAACCACTATCTTAGTAATGGGTGTATTATCAATACAGTAGATATAAAAAAGACTGTAAATATACATATGTATACTATGTTGGGAAAAGGAAATATATAATTTGCTACTACTGCATGCTGCATATAAATAAGCATATTCCCCAAAATGTCAAACTGTTCCTTTCATGTTAATGTTTATGCTTCTCTCTTCATTATGTCTCCCTTTAAGGAAGACCCCAGGGGCTAACACGCTGAAAATAAAAGTTAGCTTAAGGCAAAAGATAGGCCTGTAATGAGTGGGTCTCACTCTAACATGCTAACATTTCCATGTGGACACGCTCCAACCTAAACACCACTTGAGGTGTGTGTCTGTACATTTCTTCTCCGCTTTTTGAGCATTTAAGAAGGAGCCACCACCAAGAGCAAGTGTTACCCTCATGTCCGAATAAACTGTGACAGCTTCGTGACAGATTTTTGCCATCTGGTAAAGCTAGAGGGGCCCTTATATAATCTGAGGTAGTCTGTACGTCAGAAAGAGAAATGAAACAGATTTAGAGAAGACAATAACTGTAGGAAAATACAGTAGCCTCAGGTCTGTAAAAATAATCTTGGTTACTTTCTGTTCTTTGCGTGCGCTCTCTTTCCAGTTTTGTAGTGTGAAGGGTAAAGAAAAAATTGAAGACAACAGGAGTGGAAAGAATTTAATCATATTCTGTAACCCAGTATTGTTTGTCACACTGAGTTCTGAGCACTTTACACCTCGGGAGGTAAAATATAAAAAGATTTTGTTTGCATAGTGTGTGCATTTTCTCAAAGTACTTCAAAGGAGATGATCAATAACTAATCAACCAGAATGTCAAACGAAGTTGCAAAGCAAAAATTCAAAAGTTTTCCAAAAGAAGCACAGCAGTGTGAGGAATTTGCTGGGGGAAGCACATTAACAATCTTGATGATGGTATTTAGAACAGCCTGGTAGTCCTCTTGGTGGTTGTTGTGCCAGGGTGTATGGTCAGCAGGGAATAATATTAAACGCTTGGTAATATGATGTAGATCAGCAGAGGGTGTCACAGTGAGTAATGACCTCAGCAACACAACAGCAAGGCACCGGGAGCAGAGACAGCCAGGAGGAGCTCGATCATGCCGCCCTGCAATGCTTTTACAAGGTCATGTGGCGCAAAACCCCTATTTAAAAACATGTCATTTTTTCCCCCTTAAATTAGAATGCTCAGCAGGCCTCAAAGAAATGGTGTAACAAGGTCCGCACAGAATATGAAAGGTGTTTTCCTGCCATTAATCTGTTGGTACAAGAGGTGTTAAAGTGGTTCAACTCCTCCGGCTACAGCTCTTACAGAGGAAATAGGAATTTGTTATGTTGTCTAAAATGATCCAATTTTTCCACAGCTCTTTACACAAAGCAGCCACATTGGAAAACCTGCGCCTCCCTGGTCTTGTACGTGTAGTCTAGAAATACATTTTGTCTTCTTCTCTTCTTGACTATGTTACAACTGATTTTACATTTATTCTGGATTATGCCATCAAAGGGGAAGGTTCAGGAGGAGCACTACTGAAACAACATAACCCCATCTTGTTATGGGGCCAGAGATGATAAAATGTAGCATGTATGTAGTACAAAATGCATTCAGTTATATTTTGACAAAAGTGTTTGTCAAATAATTTAAATGGAGTGTGAAGAGAAATACAAAGCTTTATGCTTTTCATTTAACCTCCAATCAGTGGGTTGGAAAAGCAAAGCACTTTAAAAAAAAAAATTAAAAGTTAATGGCCTACTCTTCTACTAGCTGAGTTTTACCTATTCTATGGACTTGGCAAACATTTAATCGTTTATATATTTCCCATTTTCTGCCTTTAGACTTTATACTGCTGTAGCGTCACTGTATAAACTGTATTAAAGCATTTTATCCCGCAAGCTAACAACAACAAACATAGCTAGCTAATGCCACTCAGAACTTTCTAATTAGTTTTTTGTTTTTGTTTTGAGAGACATGAGAAAGGAGACATTAAATCACACACATCTACAAAATGTTCAAAATAACACAACAAAGTTCAAGACTTTCTATTGTGGTGCTTGATGAAGACAAGAGAGACATGCACTTCAAGAGGAAGATAATGTTATGAAGATAGAAGCATGGTGTCTGTGAACTTACAAGTAGTGTTACCTAGCTAACTTTGCACGTGTTAGCTTGCTGGCTAAAATATGCATTATCTAATGTTACAAGAGTTAATACAGCGATGCTTCAGCAGTATGCCATGTATGCTGTATATGGACAATTAACATTATTTTTACACTTGATTTTAATTAATTAACTAACAGTATTATTTATTGATGTAGTCAGTTATATTTTGGAATTGTCTGATAACCTTTTACATAACATTTTGTCAGTTTCAGGGCTCTATACCATGTTAGCTTTCCATAAGTGTGTATAATATCCAAGACCTCGAATGGAACCCTCTCTCTCGGGAGCCTCAGCGGATGTGAAAATACTTACATTCACATTTCTCCAGTTACAATCTCGGCCCCAGTTGTCAAGCACGTCGTTCCGCCCCTTTGCGCTCCATCTTGTCATTTTCTATTCTCTGTATGAAATGAGACGAATCTCCATGCCAGCAAAGCAGTCTGGCAGCAGCACTGGGGAATAATGAAATAGGCTTCAGATACAGGTTCAGACAGCCCCCCGACAGATGAAATGCAATATTCTTAAAGTGCTGTGTAACATGAGCTCCATATGTAGATATCAGATAGTACTTGACGATACCTCTATTACGTCCACAAGCCAACGCTTTGGGCAATTAGGATCTCTCCGGTTACCCTTCTGTACATGAGCCAATCCAAGATGAGAAGGATAAAAACTCAATTAGCCTTTGTAAGGTGCTGCCCACTCTACATACAGGCTCACATATTGCATGTTTTCTTTGCAAGATCAAACACCAGGTTAAGACTTTTCTCATTGGTTCATTGTCACCTCTTGGCATTTTGAGTTGAAAATCCACTTTCTCCTGATAAAACCAAATTCTTGCAATTCACCGGAGTATACAAGAAGTGCAGCTCAAGAGGGATTAATCTATTATGCTCTTTCGCAAATCCCTTTAACAATGCGGGGGTAAACATGAACCGAAAATTTGATCTGACAACTGGCCCTGTGGTTTAGGGGTCCATGAGTGGGCAAAAAAAAGGTGCCAGTTCAGTAGCCACAAAGGAATGTGGTGAAGTGGCTGCATTCTTAGTTTTCAGAATGGATGAACTGAGACAAAAAGGTGCCATTTCTCCTGTTACTTTCTCCCTCCCTTTATCTTTTCCCTCAACTTCAATTGTGTGTCTTCCCTCAGAGACACCATTTGTCAAAGTTTAATTTATTTCAAATTAATCCTTGTAAATCAAAAATATCTGGATTGCAGCCAGTAGAGTAAAAGTTATCAAATGATGTCTGTGGGGCATTGTTACTCCACAAATATCTCTTTGATTTGATAGAGAATATGTAGATTAAAGGAATGAGGTGAGCTCTGTGTTAATCTTCATTTCTACTCTATTCCAGCCAGGTCCCTACGGTGTGACCCACTAGACCCGCAGTCATCTAATAAAGATCTTTGTCCTCCCTTAATCATCAATCATTGCATTTTTCATTCTCACATAATCTTTTTGAAATCATCATGTAATTAGGCATGTGATTATTGTTGAAATGTCTGCCTGTGTTGTATGTATGTTGTATTTGAGTAAAGTACTATTTTAATGTACTGATCACTGATCTATCCCAGAGACTGAATTTCACTTTAGTCTGTCTATACATTAGTTGCACTATTAGATTTTTCTAGGATTGCCTCTCATAAAGGCGATCTATGGAAAATGTGAACTTGGCCAAAGCAGCCATTTGTTATTTTAATAGAACAAGATAATAAAATGGTGAATGTGAAATAATCGAAAAACAAAAAACGTGTGAGCATTGACAGCTTTACACAGAGCTCAAAGATGGTTATATATCTGTTGGCTGAATCCATAGGTCAGCTGTTTTAGTTAAGAACTATACGTAAGTACAGTTTTGAGGTACTAGTACTTCACTTGAGTATTTCCATTTTGTGCAAGTAGAGTTAAACTCCACTACATGACTTTGCAGATTAAGATGTTACATGCTAAACATTCAGCCAGTTTATAATATATGATCCACCGCTACAGATGAGAATACCCAATACTAAATAAAGCACGTGAGATTATCTCCTCCTTGACCAACTACAACATCAATGCTGCTTTAATGTTAATGGATCACTAATAATTATCCAGTAATATATGTAATAATTTAAAACTCTGAAAGGATCCATTTTGCTGTATGAGATGTAATAAAGGTCCCCAGCCAAAACCGTACCAAGGACACATTGTGTTATTTTTGTACTTTTACTTAAGTACGATTTTGAAGCCAGGACCTTTATTTGGAATTTGTTCATTATGGCATTGCTACTTTTATTTAAGTAAAGGATACGAATACTTCTTCCATCACTGTCAAGTAGTGACATCGTCACAACAATTTGTGACCCATATAACAGAAATCATTTACCTATAATCGTGATCTTGAGGCAACTTTTTTGTAATCGTCTTTTACAGTGTTATTATTTTATAATCTGAAATTTAGATCATGACAAAAAGTCTGAAGACAATATGGTTAAAAACTCTAAAGTTACTATAGCCACTCTTGATGTCTGACTACTTAACCTGACTGAATATATAAAATGTGTTATGTGTATTATGTATATGTGTAATACTATCACGATGGTGCTTCAGTGCTTGTGCAACCATGTATTTGGTTGCTTTGAAATATACTTCATAAACTTTTTGAAAATCAGGTGCTGCAGATTGCGAGCTAATTTACCTTCCCAGACATCAGGTAGACTCCGACTTTAATTAGTGAAGGAGAAGGTGTGTGTGTGTGTGTGTGTGTGTGTGTGTGTACAAAGTCAAGCAGACAGCTGCTGTGCAAAAATGAAACGCTTCCTCCTCGTTGTGCCCATTAACAGAGTTTTCAAACATCCTCCCGCTCATCAGCAGTGATCCTGAACAAGGCTGGCAGGGTTGCAGGCAGGCCAAGGCCACAGGCAATAATGCTGTGGTACACTGGTGTTACAAAGAGGAGTGTAAAATGTTAATGACAACAGATCGACTGTGCATGCACACACACTGTAATCACATCATTGTCCCTACTGGCCAGTTAGTCACCCTCCTTTAGTAGGAGCTGCGTTTTCACCACCAGTGCTGATGAGGTGTACATATTACACACAATAACATTAGCGACACAAGCCTAGTCTTCATGGCCTGCTCCTCTCTCCCACAGCGACTCTGTACTGTGATGATTGAGCTGTTCAAGTGATAAAGGAGCTATTGGATAACAAGCAGAGACAGGAAGATCAGAGGAAAAAGGCTACTGTAATAACATCCTCTGCTTGAGACGCCGACAGCCCTGAGAGGCATCGTTTACTGGTATGAAAACAACAAAGAGATATACGGCTCACAGACAAAAGCTACACATTATGTTTGACTTCTGCCTGCTCTCCTTAAATGTTTGGTGGAATTAAACTCCAAAATAGCGGATTACTTTTCTTAGTATGCACATCAGTTAAAAAGAGCCTATGTGAGGTTTGCTTAACAGCAGCCGCTGTGGCCACAAGTCGCAAGTCAGTTACACGACAAAATCGGTCAAAAGTTTGCTAACATTAGCCACCATAAGCTACTGGTCATACCCTTAGACTGTATATAAAGATGGACGACGTGTCTCCACTTCCTCCCACTGTATAAAAATGAAGCCAGAGTATCCCGGATACGGAGCTGCCATGCTGCGCTGGTAACGTCATTGGAGCCAGAGTCTGCGCAGTATCGGTATCAAAGTCCTGCTCCATACATCTGCCCCACTCAATTGCGAGCACACCACAATCAAGTCACAGTTGTCAATCAGGGCGTCTCACCCCCTCTCATCAAATAACTAATTGAAACCAAACTTATCAGAAAAAATGAACACTAAGAACTACCTAAAATGACAGAAACCATCTTTGGGAAATTATTTTAAATAAAAAATATTTTCTATTTTTAGATTTTTGTTTGGTCCATGTCCCATCTGCTAACATGGAGGGCGCGGGGTTTATGATCCATACTGCAGCTAGCCACCAGGGGGTGATCCAGATGTTTTGGCTTCACTTTTGGGGAAAAGCAAAACCCCTGAATGTATTTAATTGAACAAGGGTGCATTTTAATCCTTATAAATTCATTCATATTTTCATTTGTAAGAAGAAGAGTATGTTACTTTGTCTTTGAAGTTATATAGTGTCACTTTAACAGGTTAGTTTAGTAAGCAAGTAAACCAACTTTGGTTATTGTTAAGCAACTAAAATGACTTGGTTAAAGGGGTACTCCAGCGATTTAGTCTGGGTCAAGCCCCCAATCCTATAATTCCCATATGGCAACTCTTTATGATTTTATAAATGCATAGTCTCCAAGCCCAAACCGTGTAATATTTTGGGCTTGCATTGTCCAACAAAACCCACTGTTCAAACATGTGCCGCCATATACTTCTTTATTCTCTTCACCACACTTTGCTCATACCATTTCTCCGTTTGTGCCGATACCTGGGAGGAGCACTAGCCCGACACTAGTGCTAGCAGGCAGTATTACGAGTAAAAAGGGACATAATAACGTTTAATAACATTTCAGCTAGAGCTGCAATGATTAGTCGATTGACAGAAGACTAATCTTTTTGATAATCGACTAATCATTAAAGTTATTTTTCAAGGAAAAATTCCCCAAATTTGATTGTTCCAGGTTCTCAAATGTGAAAACTTTTTTTTGTCTTACATGATAATAAATTGAATACTTTTGAAATTTGGCTATTGGTTGGACAAACCAAGACATTTGATGAGGTCATCACACATTGTGATGGTCATTTTTCACTGCTTTATAACGTTTTATAAACCAAACGATTAATCGATTAATTGAGAAAATTAGCTATCTTCTGAGTATGGTACTTTTTTGTCAATGTGTTAAAAAGCCACAGTATGGTACTGCTAAGAGTGACAGTTAAAATTAGTGTATGGTAATTACAAAGACATCACTGGTGAAATGTCCCCGCTAACTCCTGCAGATGATAACATGCACGGCAATTAAAGCAGAAAAAAAATCTGCCTGTCTCATCCTCCCTCTTTCCTCTGCAAAAAATACATTAACGCTGGATATCGTGACCATGATTCATTCTCCACATACAGTACAGTACAGTGCAGCATGGTACAACACACCTTCAGCAGCAAATTGAAGTGAATCATTTCTTAACTTTGTTACAGAAGCTAGTTATTAAAGTCGACACAATGCATTGCCAGATCTGCAGCCAGAGACATGGTGAGGACTGACTCTGTCATAGATGAGAGGCAGTGGAGACAAGCAGGTCCAACATTTAGGTTTTAACACCTGAATATCACAGCGTTGTTTCCAGAGTTTTCGTTAAATTGCACGGTAAATAATGCAAAGACATGCTCTGTGCATAAAATGTCGGATTATTTGAAGAAGGTGAAACTAGAAGAGCTGATTTAGAAATAGCTCATTGGAAAGTAAGGGTGTTGTAGGTAGAAATTCTCTTCTGTCCTGGCAGAAAGTTTCTGTATTCAACCATTTACAAAGACTTTCCAAAAGGATAAGCTCATCCAAATCACAAAAAAACATTTTTTCCCCCACTTACCCCTAATGGTTTCTAGCTGTTTCATTAGTTTCGGCTTGATTCACTTAAGTTTCAAAATGTCCATCATTGAGACTTCTCCCACCGCCCCAGAACAATTAAGGTGAGTAATACTGAAAGAAGACAAGGAAATGCAAGTAAAGAGAAAAGATTATAGTAATTTTTCTCTCTCTGAGCTGCAGGAAGATTGCGGCAGAAAAGGGAAGGGGAACTTTGACAAGAAAGTAGATGAGATGATGCTCTCAACTTGTCAAAACGTCCTCCCCTCCACCTGTCCCCTCTGTGGGATAGTGAGGGTCTTTGTTCTGACTCAGCGACAAACCCTCCTCTGAATAAAGGCTTCTATCTAATAGAACGAGCTGCTTTGGAGACCTGCATGCGGAGGGAACTATAATTTGGGAGCAGCTCAAGGAAATGGGACTCTCGCACCTCAAAACATTAATGCCTCAGAGACTCGTAATGTGCACAGGCCTGGAACCATTCAGAAAACTGGACTCGGTCTCATCACGATAAATCCCATCTAAAGATAGATTCATGGAAATATATTGGAACAGACAAAAGGCCTGTCTTTGGCAAGAGGCAATGGGTAACACATAAACTGGCATGCACACAGAAACCGTGGAGACCGTCCTTGTTGGCCAGTGGGAATATGTCTCTGCCTATTATTCACTTTCGTTCCAGGTTTCCACTCTTCTTGGGTTTATCACGTGAAGGATGTGTTGCTGTAGGCATTACAAACAGAAAACCTCTTTATCCTGGGGCTACAATCAGCTGAAGCTCCTGGAGAAAGAGAGGGGCAGGACAGGAGAGAAATGTGCTGAGCAATTTTGTGCCCTAGTCGCTTTTCTCTCCCAGTTTTTCTTGTGTTCTACAAATGCTGGAATGATGGACACTCCAATTTTATCCGCTGTTTTTTACATTTGGGGGAAAAAATTGTCACAGTGTTTTGTGCTAGCAGTGTAGCTCTATGGATGGCATCTATTGGTCCAGCACTTTGGTGCCAACCAATGACATTCCCATCGTCATCAGCCGCACATGTTTAGTGCTAATTAGCAGATGTTAGCATGCCCAAATCTGTGTGAGTTGAAAATGTTAGGGTTAGGGTTACAACTTGGGTTAAGAGTTTGCACTTATACCAGAGATTTATGAATCTGTTTCATAAACGTACAGAGACGAGACGAAACAAGCACACTCCTGTACACCATGTCCATTTCCAGCTAGCTTACAGCTAATGTCTGTGAAGGTCCATTGGCTGTTTGGAGCAAATTAACAGAGGCTGCACAAAACATTTGTTTCACTTTGTGTCTGAACACACCTTTAATCTGGTTTTGATCTGGGCATTTCGAATACAATGCTCAGGTTATTGCAATTGTTGTAATTCTGAAAACAACTGGCCAGAGATTTCTGACAATGTACCTTTGTCAAGATTTACGTAACCTCTACGGCTATAATAGAAATATACAGCTAATCTGTTGCCTGATATTACCACAAGAAAAGATCAGTTCCTATTTATACACTTTGCTCTTCATCCGACGGTCCAAAACGGCAATAGCCACACCAAAGCTGAGGTGGATACACCCAAGAGGCATGCAGAGGAGTCTGTGTAGATTCATTGAACCATTTGTCTTAGCCGTGAGAGCTGACAGATTGCCCTGTCGTTAACATCCCCCTCCCCGTCTCTTCCTGTTCCCAATTCTATCCATCCCTCATCTAGATCCTCCCTGAAGCAGCAGTACAGCAGTCCATATAGCTGTCACCTCGTTCACGGGACACAGCTGAATGATCTATCATTGCTAAATAGTTAGATCTCGATTTTGGAAGTCTGTAATCTGCCAGATGTGGTCTATTGCATTGCACCATTGGCCACTGGCTACCTCTTAAAAAGTCATATAAAATTTTTGCCCTTCTTCTACCTGTAAAAAGCATTTTGTTCATTTCTAATCAAGGTTTTCTAGAATGCAAGCCCACACACTATGCATCTCCCCCAGGAGGGCGGATTAGCAGCTACAGGAAACTTAACTGCTTATTTTTCCATAATACATGCTGAACATAACCGCTGATAAGCATTTTGCCCCCCGACAGTGAGGCAAAAGCTCCTCCGTCTCCAGACTCAGAAGCAGCAGCCGATTCATCTTCCCTCGGGCTGGAGGAGGTATCAAGCTGCAGCAGCGGCAGAAACAGCATCCTAACACCCCACTTCCAGCAGGGCTTCCATCTCCTCTGTCAGCTGTCAGCTCAAAATGTCTCCTGCCTGTCAGACCAGAGCTTTCAACTCAGTCCGTATCTGTCTGCCCAACTACCACCACACTTTCTTTCCAAAGTTAGAAATTACGTTTTACATCATGTTTGAAAATCAAAAGCGTATGTGTATGTGTATTCTGCAACCTAAACAGCAGAAATGTTGCTGATGCATTTGACAAGTTTCATTCTCACATACTGTGTTCTCACATTGGACCAGCCACTCATGACAGTAAGCAGTTTCTGTCATTGCGCTGTCACAAGCATTATAAGTTCCAAAAGTGCTTTCTGGTTGTCTGTTTTGAGTTGTTTTTTGCCTCATGCTCGCTGAGGCAGCTGTGTCATTCTTCCCCAGGAGCAGGTTGACTCTGTGGCCTGCGCCTGCTGGAAGGCTTGGCATTGGTTTGCTCGAAGGTTGTCACTGAGGCTTGTTGAAACCAATGGACAAACTAATGAGCCCCTGAAGGCCCCACTTATATGCCCCATGGCCTTGTTAGAAAGCCAAGATGGGGGAGTTGCAGAGGGAGAGTAAGGCTGAAGTATGGGTGTAGGGGGTGGGGTGGTTGTTAAAGTTATGGGGCAGTTAGGTGGCGCTAGAGGGGAAGAGAGTATGACTTTTATGGAATTAAGATAATAGTGAAACAAGACCAAGAGTCTACAGTCATGCTAGCAGCTCTGAGGCTGTATGAACCTGGGTACAGCACTGTTTTGAGCTAAATGCTAACATCAGCATACTAACATGCTCACAATGACAATGCTAACATTTGCTAATTAGTACTTAACACAAAGTACAGCTGAGGCTGATGGGAATGTCATCAGTTTGGCAAGTGTTGGGTCAGAAGCCAGAGTACTGGAAATAAAAATTGGCCTCATGATGGCACTAAAGAAGAAGTTCTGAAGTTCAAAGACGGGACATTATTACAATTCAGTCTTGAGGGGGACATGAATGTCTGTACCAAATTTCATGACAAGTCCTCCAATAGTTGTTGAGACATTTCACCCAGAAGCATAAATGCCTACCTTATGGTTACACTATTAAGGAAAAGTCAAGGAATCACCAGTCATTAGGATACATTATCTGGGAACCATGAATATCTATACCAAAGTTTATGATGAACCATCCAGAAGACATTTTACTAAAAACTAAGAATGTCAACCTCATGGTGGCGCTAGAGGAAAAATTCACGGGATCATGAAAGTCATTAGAATTCATCCTGTGGGCAGCATGAATGTGTGTACAAAATGACACTGCAATCCATCCAATAGTTGTTTAGATATCTCATTCTGGAACAAAGTGCTCAACAAAAAGGCTTGCAACTGAAGAATGCAATTTCTCTGCATGGCAGATCATATCTAACAACAATGCTTTGTACATAAAGTTTTATAATATAAAAAGTCACAAAGGGACATAGAACACAGAAGGTAATATATTTTCATTCTTAAACTCAATTCAGCCCTTTATTGGAGGTGTTTGGCTTCTCAAGTGCAAAAACAATGAATTAAATGGATACAGTAAATGGACAAATTGGATGATCCAGAGGGCAGGGCATGGTCATAGTGCAGTATTCTCAAATCCATGAACAGACCATAACACCTCTGCAATACCATGGAAACTATGGATATAACAAAGCTGACTTCAATGTTGTGTTTTTGTCTTTTCACCTTCATAGCAACTCAGGTAAAGAAGAAAAGAGCAAAGATTCTGTGATCCCTCTTTCGCAGAACGACTCCAAGATTTTCAGGATAGATGACCCATTAGGCTTGGGTGACTAAAACGGGAACTCAATCTAATGCCTCATTTCCTCTCAGAGATGAGAAGCTTTATGGCTTGACCTCTCCCAAAAGGATCTCTTTCTTTCTACAGTTATAATCTCACACATCGTTGTCTCGCTTAATCCGAAAATAATATCAAACACATTTGCAAAGGCAAAGACCTGGAAAATCCAATTTGAAATTAATACTGTGGTGCACAAAGACTTGATCACTCCATATGTGTGATGTCACATGTAGTTTTAATGGACATTTATTTCCAATGGGAGAGAAGTCATAGAGGAAGCAGGGAGTTCTGGGTGATAAGATGCTTTGAGTTGCACTGTTTATTACCAGTCTACGTACTAGAGGATAGAAAGGTTGCTTCTCAGATTTTACTCCTGCTATGCCAAGTAAAATATAATTAATAACAACATATATTTGCTGTCAGGTGAAAACCTCAACTCTCCAAAATTACAACCTTTTAGGAACTTAAATATATTTTTATACTGTTCAGTTTAAGTTTTTATTGTGAGGTTTTAGCCACGCTAGCTGCATGGCTCCAGGGATGGCAACAACTATTGGATGAAATGCCATTCATGACATTTATGGTCACCAAAGATGAAGCCTACTGACTTTGGTTATCCCCTGACTTTTCCTCTAGCACCGCCAACAGATTGACATTTTTGTTTTTCAGTGAAATGTCTCAAGAACTATTGGATGAATTTCCATGGCATTTGGTACAGACATTCATGGTTTCTAGATGATATATCCAAATGGTTTTGCTGATCCCTGACTTTTTCTCTAGCGCCACCATGAGGTTGGCATTTGTTGTTTTGAGTGAAATGTCTTGAGACATCTCTTTGGTGATCCCTTTTTATCTAGTGCCATCATCAGGTCAAGTTTTCATTTGTGTAATACTTTGTTTATGACTAAATACCTGCAAAACTAATGACATTCACATTCTCAACAGCCTCAGCTGTACTTTATGTTTAATGTGAATTAGCTCATGTTAGCATGATTAGCCTGGCTTTAGTATATTAGTCTTGTTAGGGTTATCAAACAGGCTATGTTTTCACAGTTTTCAAGTGTATTTGAATTTTCTTAAATTGCCTTTCAGTTGAAGCTAAATCTGCAAGATCTTCAGATTGAATCACTGCCGTGGGATTTCATTCAGTGGCCAACCAATGTTTATTTATGTGTGGATTATTATGTGGACAAACATGAAATTCACCAAGATTGGTGTTATAAGTTTAGTCATGATGACTGAGATGTCTGTCCAAAGATGCAGCACTATCCCACAGAATAATGAAGCCCTCACAGAAAATCGGAAGCAATGCACGTGCATGCAAGTCTATGGCATTTAAAGTGGTTGCAGTTAAATATCATGTCCCTTTTTTCCTTATACCTACTGTACACGTAAAAGAAGAGCAACCAAAAACTGTCCTGCCACCATGGACAAGTAATTACTAAGGCTGAATATGGAGTAGACCTTTGTTCAGACTGATATTTTTCTAGAGATAAGTGTCTGAAAAGGCTAATGAGCTGCACAGTGTCAACACATGGCAGTGTACTGGCCAAAAAACTTTTAATTTGACACTTCCATTGTCTATCATCAAGAGGAGGAAGACAAAGAGTGCCTTCAACTTCTTAAGGCTTCTGGGTGACTGTGCCTATCGGTGTGTTCAAAACAGCAGCCGCAGCCAGTAATATGGAGTAGCTCCTTCTGCTCAGCGGGCTTGAAACAAATGGGTTATTTAGAGCCTACTTCATTTGCACTTGTGGAGAAAGGGCAGAAAGGAAATGAGAACCCCTTGACGGTTCAGCATTGGATGTATTTAATTAGCCAATTCACTCTCTGCTTTGCCGCCTCAGTGGGCACAATACTTCTTTGTATTTTTAAAAGTAATTGTCACTTGCCGCATCAGCATTCAGCAGATCCAGGCATGCAGTTAGGAGCAGAAAAAATTGTCCCCCTCTCTCCACTTAGAGCTTGTAAAAATAGACATGGAGGCATATATTATATGCTGCATTGCTGGTCAGAGATAACCTGTGGAGACTGGATGCCGTGTTCACAAGGCATGAAGTAGAAGTGTGGGCATCATAAGCTCCAGCGTTCTTATCAGAAACAGATCATTTTGCTTTACTCAACTGATTGAACTGACTGCGGTTTTGCTGGTTAACACAGTTAAATTGGTCTCATCTTGATTTACAGTAAAAGCCAAAGCTTTCAAATGTCACACTGATCCACACATCATAAAATATATTCATCATAAACTTGTATATAAAAATCTTACATCATTAAGAAATCGTTATTTTACAAAGAAACAAGACTAAGAGTCTGGAGCCATGCAAGCGGCTCTGAGGCTGCACTGCACAGCGGGGCTTTGAGCTAAGGTCAGCATGCAAATGTGTTCACAATGACAATTTTAACATGCTGATGTGATGATATTTAACAGGTATAATGTTTACCATGTTCACCATCTCAGTTTAGCATGTTAGCATGCTGATGTTTGCCAATTAGCACTAAACACAAAGTACAGCTGAGGCTGATGGGAATGTCATTAGTTTAGCAGGTATTTGGTCATTAAGTCAAATGAAAAGTCAGAGGATCACTGAAGTCAGTAGGATACAACCTCTGAGGACCATGAATGTTTGTAGAAAATTTCATGGCAATCCATCTGATAGTTATGGAGCCATTTCACTCAGAAACCAAAGAAAAATGTCAACGTCATGGTGGTGCTTTGGGAAAAGTCAGGGGATCACCATAGTAAATAGGATTCATCCCCTGGGAACTACGAATGTCTATATACAAATTTCATGGCAGTACATCCAATAGTTGTTGAGATATTTTAGATGGAGCCAAAGTGGTAGACCGACCAAATGACAGACCGACATTGCCATCCCTAGATTCACACAGTTACTGTGACTAAAAAGTACTTTGACATACTGTAAGAACTACTTGACCATATCGTGATGATCTTTAGAAGGTGAAGAGTGTATAATGTTTCAAATTAAAAGGCCCGTTTTCAGAGTTTAACCATGTATTTTCACGCTTGTTACATAAATACCATCAGTCATTGACACACACTCACACATAAACACACAACTAGACAAAAATCACCTAGCCCCACAAGATGTAATTACAGTATACTCAAGTGGAGGATGCACTGCTGTACCCTGGGGCTGAAGTGCCTCTATAATAAGCTTTCATCAAGAGCCAACTCAAGAACAATGTCCCACATATCAACCAGCAGTGCTCTCCAGCAGACAGAAAAAAGAAAGGAAGAGGTAATACTTCAAAAAATACAACAGTTTAATCTGTTTTTGTCGAGAATGGTAGGAAAAATACAAAATGAAGTTTAGGACAAACATACAATGTGCACATACAGGCTTTTTCAACCATTATGATGACTTTTTGATACAATTGTACATGAGCATTAAAAATGATAAACAACTACAATGAGATGTAACTATCTATTCTATGTAAAACAATTTTGAACTTGTTGTCATTCTCTTCCAGTTCTGCATTTACTGGATATGTGTTAACATTTAGAAGCCGGGCGGCAACCTGTTTCAACATGAATCTGTTTGCAGGTGATGACACACTGCCAAACATGTTGACAGAAGCAACCAGAAACCACAGCTTGACTAAACATGCCATCCCATGCTTGCTGCATTTCCTTCTGCAGTAATCATTCTCATACTTATTGGAAATCTGTGCAGGATGTCATCTTAACATATGGACATACATATACAGACATACAGTAAATGTTCACCAAGGTTCCTCTGTCAGCAGTCCTCTTGAATTCCCTACCAAGAGTGACGAGTGGAGTCTTGCCCTCCTGGCATCTGACCTTTGACCTCACAGTCTCAGGTACGCCACCTATGAATAACAGGCAAACGTTTAAGAAAAGTTTAAAATCTATGTGGACACTTGTGACACATGAGCATAAAATAAAAATAAATTAACTTAAGCATTTTGGAAAACTACAGCTTGTACTGTACAATGAGGATTTTTGTTCCCCAAAGCATAGATGTACTGGATCTCTATGGTCTGCTGATCAGAACAGCAACACATTATCTGCAATTATTGTCATCAAACAACAAAAAAACCACAGGTGGTAGAGACTTAATCATCTTCAAAAACACACATGCAGATAAACAAAGCACAGAAAACAAATCAGCACTGTCCTCTCTCTCTCTCTCTTCCTCCATCTGCTATTGCTGGGTGTTTGCCTGCTGCAGACACATAGTTGCGCTCCACTGAGGGCTCTATGTTGGGATGATGGATGAGGGCATTTGCCTCACTCAAGGCCCTGTCTTCTCCGTCCCCATGCCAATGTCTGCTCACCACTCAAGCACATCAATGGTAATTCATACAAATGATAACAAACGGCAAATAGGGGTGAGCTGCTCCTAACACATCTCTGAGCCCCAGCAAAAGAAGACAAAGAATGATAATGAACCAGAGCAATGAGAGTCTACATGGAGGAGAGAAGCTGGCTCATGATTGGAGGGTTGCTAGGTTGAAGCTGGGAAAATGAAGCAAGGGAAATGAGGTATTGTGCTCCTCCCGCTTGACAAGTTGCTGTTGAGCAAGGCACAAAATCCACAACTCCTTCTGTGGAGCTGTACAGAGGACAACACTAGAGGTGTGGCTGCCCTAAAGTGTGAATGTATGAAACTCAAGTAGATGCTGGAATACTGAATGAGGTCTTCCTTAAATCCCCTAAAAACTTTATTTAAAATCTGAAGTATTTCTCTGTAACATTAAATATTCATGACAAAATAACCAACAAGCCAATTTAAAGTTCAGGGAAAAAAACATTCTCAGTTGATATTTATTACGAGTTTATCACTTAAAAACTCAGCTAATATCCTCTATCGGGACTGTGTGTGTGTGGTTTGATTGACAGGGGCCTGGCAACATAAGCTAACAGCCCTATAAGCAAACTGTCTTCACATTTTGATTAAAACCTAATTGGAGCACAGAAATGCGTTCCATCACCTTTTTGCAACTGAGCCTCGCCAAATTCAAACCAGGGACAAAAGCAAGGTCAAAAATAAAGAAATCTCTCATGTGAAATAAACAACATTGTTGAAAATAGCATGTTATTGTAACTGTTTTCAGGGCCTTTAAAGGTGCTATTATCGATATTTTTATATTAACAATGGATCACATGACTACTTGTGTATGTGAAAAGGGTTCGGTCTTAGTGAGAAACCCACAGAGAATTATCACCTGATTCTGCAGTTCCCCTCAGCTCTGCGGAGGGTTTTAGCATCTTTCAACTCATTGTTTTGGTTTTACAGCCTGCAACTTTACTGCTCTGATTCAGCCTCACTGCTCTGTACGCTACATTCCCAGCAACAAACCATAGACAGGCAAAGTTAGCACCTAGCTGGTGAACACAGTTGGGCGGTCCAAGAAGCATACCAGCTGGTTGAAAGTCCGACTTAAAAGATAAATCCCAAAAACCAGCAAAGGCATCAGAAGACTCACTACTTTCCTCTTGCTCCTGGTGAGTACTTTTAACGCTTTCAGAATCAACTGTTTACATTATGAGAAGCCACACAAAAAGCAAAAAGGTTGGCAGATAGTTTGCATTTAACAGTATTAACATTACATGAAGAAGGTCTTTAAACTGGCAGCGATGCTGACAGCAGGTCTGCCCAAAACCCTTGATGATAATATGCTGGGTGTCAGAGTTCTGTGATCTCACTGAAATTTGTTTGCACTTTAGCACAGTGAAATATAAAACATCATTGCAAAGCCTTAAGAGTAATACATCTAGCTGTAGCAAGAGACAACCTTTGGTTTTATTTTCCATCTCTACACAACAGCTCTTTAGTTGATGAAGGGACAGGAGTTAATGTCTTGGTATTAAAAGGTTCAATGACTAGAGCCAGCCTCTTGTCTTTTGAGCAAACACAAACTCTTTGATGCTCGGTTTTCTCATGGTTTTTCCTCATGGTTGATTTCAAGGGTCAGTTCACCCACACCCTCCTGTGATGTAATGTGGTAAAAAATCTGAATGGAAAAATGTGACCAGATGACAAAAAAGTTCATGGAAAATTGGGTTTGTTGTTAATAATTAATAAAGTTTGTATGAAGCTGGTGATGTGGGGAAGTGATTAAGATGTTAAAAGTTATGTAGAGTGGCAGTGAGGAGATAAAACCAACTCACATTTAATTAAAACATACAGTATGTAGGGTAGTGTTTTGTTTAGGTCACTATCATTGTATTTAGATAATTATACATATAAATATATGCAGTCACACAGTGACAAAGTTAAAAACTAAAAATATGCAACAATATCAGCCCTTTTATATCGCCATGTAGAGATATCCAGATGTAAACAGTGATGAAGACCCGCCTGCTTTGTTGATAAATTCCTCTTCTCATCCTTTGGTCCATGTACAATGAATCAAAACGTGTGCATCTTGGGAGAAGTCATTTATTTCGTGTGAAGCCGCTCCTGGCGGGAAGCCTCGTGGACTGCAGAAAGACTGAGGCAACGTATGATCGATAACATTTCGCCAGTTCTTCATTGTAAAACATTGGATCCGTTTTTTGGATCAGTTTATGTCTAACCTACATACATGCCGAATTATGTGGGAGTGAGGAGGAGATTAATGAGGCGGGGGGAGGAGGGAAGTGTTGTCTGTTCCTGGGCTCGGCAGTGACACTCCAAGCTTGAGCCACTTTACACCCCATTACACTGGCAGACCCAGGGATGGAGGGCGGGGAACACAGCAGCCCAGACAACACTAGACATTCCACATGCAGCATAATAACAGGCTGGGTTATGGTGCAGGCTTTGATCTACTCACAGGGCTGGAATTAAAACAAAAAAAAAAAAACACAACACACATATACACTCACACACCCTATTGGACTGTTGGGGTTGGTTAGCAGTCAGTGAGATCCAACTTTAATGTAGTGGATATAACGTAGTTTGGTTACATATTTAATGTAGAACAGAGTATGAATGAATGTAATTTTTGGATTTCTTTTTAACTATACTTCCCCAAATGGGACGTTTCAGTTCCAGGGCCCTTTTTCAAGCCTTTTTCAGAGCAGACATTCTGACATTTGTTTTAGTGCTGTGCCAGTGCTGGAGAAAGGTCTGGCTAAACCCATTATCATTCTGGAATAAGGGATAAAAAAACCGCTCTGGATGGTTTGTATTTCTTTAAACCAATCACAATCATCTTGGGCGGCACTAAGCCCAGGATGCAGCAACAGCGCCCTTGCAAAATAATGTTAAAGGTAACATGCAGATAGCGGAAGGGGAGGAGAATTCTGTCTGAAACAGTCAGCCAATGGCAGGCTTATACCCACAGCCTACTTCCTGTGAGTCATACTAGCACTGTGTCTCAATTCGCATTCTTCCGTTCTTAGACTAACAATTATGGATGGTGTACTCATAATAAGCTCAATAAGTTGAGCATGGAACGCTGGACACTTCTCACCCTCAATGGTCGCCATCTTGGCTACGTAGCGGAAGGGGAGGGACCACCAACCTATGAATACGGCGGCCGCAGTTGCGTTTGTTACAGTGAACAACACACTAAAAGTAAGTATGTTCTTTTTTTATTCATTTTTAAAACATTAATTGAAGTCAAGTGAGCAAACAAGCTGGCAGATATTTGGTGGGCGACAATCACGGTCAAATGTTTGCGATAATGCTCCACCCAGCTGCAATTCAATATTAAAAAGAAGAAGAAGAAGAAGAAGAAGCGGTCAAATGCAACCATCATTTCTGGTAAGTGCAAACAGCATCCTTACAACAATGAGTAAAATGTTATCATAGCCATTACAAATATCGACCAAAAGTATAAACACAATATAAAATGTTCCTTTAAATGAGGCAGAAGTGATTGCGAATGGTAATGCCAATCGCTCTTCTCGAGAAGGCTTTTGCTCACTTGAGCCTACGCTGGAAAGCCAGCAGTAGGAAAACCATAGCTAACAACACCCGCCCTCTCTGTTCCTCTTTCTCTCTCACATCTTCATCTCACCATCTCTAGCAGATGCAACTCTTCAGATCATTATAAGCTTCCGGACTGCCATCCCACTGCATGCTTCTGACACTCTGGGCACCGGAGGATTTTTCAAACAGGGACTCTCAGATGCTCTCAGACCATCTCCGGTAACTCTAGATGGCCCCAGGATCACATTACCTTCCTGTCCTCTGCCGCCTATAGCACAAGCTTCTACTATCAGGAAGTGTTCAAGTGTGGCAATTTATCACACTCTCTTTACTGCTGTAACCACTTCCACCACCAGACAGATACTATGTCCTATGTCTGGGTCGCAGTTTCAGCAGAGCCTAATCCCCCCTGCCCTCTGCTATCATGTTGTTACCTCAGAAAACAACAATACTGCTTATCATTGTACCATGACGTATAAGAGAAATGGCTCTGAATTTTTTTTTTTACAATGATAACAGTGGCAGATTTACCACTCACAGTCATTATTGAGATGGGTCGCTGATTTCAGAACAGAGGTAGACAAAAGAAGCTTCTCATTTTAGCTGACAACTGTCGAGTCTGCTGCCTGAAGTGGCAACTGTTGCTAGCAGATTATATAAACTGTAGCTAGCTAATTAAGCTAACGTTAGCTGCATTAGGCTAGATCCACACTAACACGTTTTCGTTTTAAAACGCATAGCTACGTTTATGCCTAGCAACCACACTGCTCCAGTGTTTTCAGACCCCTAAAACGGAGACTTTTGAAATGCTGACCCTGTTTTGGTTTGAAAACTCCAGGATTGCGTTTTAGTGAGGATGGGTGGAAACTGAGACGTTTTAAAACGATGATGCAGGCACCCACGTTCGCTTCCTGATTGGGTCATGCAACATGCATAACGAATTACAACACTTACTTTCAGTAACAGTTTCACCTGGTCGTCGGTCCAAGCACAGGAATCTCTGGTTTTATCTTTCTCCATTGCTGACTTTTTAACTTTTCCTGCTGACTCGTATTAAAATGAGAATCCTGTGAAAGGGGTCTTAAATATGTGCTTAATGGATGCACATCATGCTAAAAGAGGCTAAAGCTGTCCCAGGCAAAAAAAAAAAAAAAGTCAGTCAGTTGTTCTTAGAGTGTAGAACTAGTTGTCCCAGTAGTAAGTATGATAAGGAAAAATGTAAAATCTGACTAATTTCGTTCTAATATAACCCTGTTTGGCTGCGTAGCTTACATACATTTTTAAAAAGTACGTTTTCATTTTAAACATTACAAGTGAAAAGGCTTTCAGGATGAGGACTAGCCAATGTTTTTGAAAAATGTAATGCTGTCTGGGAAAACCAGTCCCTTAAATTAAGAACACCCCCCTTCTAGGCTTACAACAAAAGAGGCTTCACATGATATACAACAGCAGATTTCCTTTTCAAAGATATTATTCCCACTATTTTTGTTTAGCAGATGGAAAACTTGTTTAAGTGGTAGGAGTCACTTCCTAAACTTTCTGAGCAGGAAGTGGAGGATAATGGTGCTAATTACCCCTGCCACTATTTTTAAAAGGGCTAGGAGAATTGAGTTGTCAGCAAAGTTAACACCTCCTATTTTCTAGTCAAAGGTTTTTCTTGGCAACACGGGCTAAATATACGCATTGTGCAGAATTACAGGTGTATAGAAGCTGGAATGAGGCTGACAAAAGTAAAACGTTACACTTGACCCACATAATCCCTAAAGCGAAGCTGTTAACTGAAAGCTCTGAATCATGAAATTAATTAAGGCGGGATAAAAACACTGTCAAGCACTACTGAATAATGGGAAAACAAGGTGCTGTAAGTAAGAAGTAAGTGAAATACGTGATTGCTGTCAGTTAAAAAATTCCCTGGTGTGCTGCTAATACAGCTTTTTACAAAAGATGAGGATAAATTAAAAGACTTTCAGCGTCTCTCTGCTTACATTACACAGTATCAGGGTAAGCATTTTACAAATATCAAAAAGAAATATGTGGCTATGCCATGGATCGACATGCCTTAGTCATCATCTGTTTCCCATTACAACACGTAGTAACCGTCTCACCTCATAGGACCTCATGCAATGCATAGACCCAGGAAGCGTCGAGTTGCTGTCGTCTATCACTTGCAGCAGCTCCTGACACACCTTCAGCGGCAGCACCACAGGATGTCCTATGGCATTGACCTCCCAACTAGTTACAATGCTGAAAACACACACAGAGTAGGGATGATGACCGCCACAACCGAGAATAGCTACTGTACATCCAATGTTGAAGCATTTACCCTGATGTTTTATAATTTGTAAATCGTTGTTAACTATAAACTGAACTAGATATCTAGGGATACATAAAGGTGGACTGATGGTGAGTGTGTGTGTGGCATCAATTTATGTCTGTGTGTGAGACGGAAAGAAGAGGGGACTGAAAGGAGAAGAGGAATAGTGATTGAGAGAAGAAAGATTGATGGTCTGTCAGTGTGCGGTGCTGATCCAGTTTGTTTAGGTGACAGATATCTGTGCAGTTCCTGAGAGGGGAAAGTCTCCTCAAAGTTTTGCCAGTTCTGCTTAAGACATCACACTGAAGAAACACTACTGCTATAGCTATGTTTACATGCATGGGACACTTACAATTAGCCACTCAACAACTGGTGTCTTAATCAGGTTAAGCTGTTCAGCAAATCTAATCAAGTTATGTTGTATACATATTGACCCAAACCATCCTAATTCTTTGTGCATGGAAATGTAGTTAATGTCATCTACTGAAAGGTTTGATTACTTACATATCAGAATGAAGTCTATGGAAAAGGAGTCGCCCATACAATTTCCATTAGACTCAATTTCCATATCTATGAGACCTCATTGCCGTTGTACTGGACTGTGATGGTGCCTGAAACTTTCACTCAACTCATAATCAAGTCACTGCCATTAGTGACAAGCATAATCCACTTAGGCATTTGGCTCACTGATTCTCTAGCCAATTATTGGCAGTTTTAACAACACATACAGCAACCTCTGGCTGCAGTCGACTGTAACTGACTGTATCCGCCATCCGGGGAATTCAGCTCCCCAGGCATAATATTTAAATTAAAAATGTCAGAGATGAGTGATGGAGGATGAATGGTGAATTATGTAGGGGGAAATGGAAGTGTGAGCAAGGCTTCAGAGAAATGTCAGAAATGGGTGAAATCCAAAAAAGCAGTTGCTCAATTGAGTGAAGCACCTTAAAGCCAAGATGTTGTCGTGTTTTGTAACTGACAAGGAGTTGGGGATCAATTTAAGTTTAAACATTGAACAGAAAATAATAAATAGAGGTAGACTGATAAATTGGTCAGGCAGATACATCGTCCAATATTAGCTTATTGCAGATATATCGATAACAGCATGTGTCACCTGATAAGTGACAAGAAATTGCAGTAATCTCAAAGATGTGTTTGACATAATTTAGAAACAGGGTCACCATTACGTAGTTTGCCCACCAGAGAGCAAGGACAAGTTTATTTTCCATCTGTAAATTGTCCTGCTCAGCACATATCTTTAAAAATACACATTTTGGGGGACCTTTATCATAACTATTTATGTATGTTCTGTTCATGTAAAAATATGAGTCTAGCTGATACATTGTTGGATTTTTGTAATACTCAAACATCAGTTCTGTATTGCTCTAAAAAGTCGTTCTGTAACAATAAATAGATCTACGGCCAGAAATTTAGACTGTGGAAGAACAGATGTTTTTCCCCATTTCTGGCAGGGGTTAGAATTACTTTCGCTGTATTAAATAATTCATACAATAAGTGAAAAGCTGAAATTCAGGTGTTAATTCTTCAAAAACAGCAGTATGCCAGTCAAAAGTTGCTGTCATGGCTCGTTTCGGATGATGTCTCTCTTGGTACCCAGCATGCACCGATGGTGAAACAGATTCCCGTACATCACTCAGCTCATACAGATTATCCTGTCATTTAAATGCACTCTTACTGCCTTGACTGAAGCCTTGCTCCTTTTCCTTTTGCCTCTAATTACCCCTTCTCTGTCAGTCAGCCGGTGGGGTTGTCAAAATGGTGGAAACAACCCAACTTCCCTGTTCTGCCTTCACTCTGCGTGGCTGCAGAGAAGAGGAGGAGGAGGAGGAGGAAGAGGACAGAAAAAATGCACAGTGCTGATTCAGTTGAAAATAATGAGGGTGGAAGGCCTCTTCCAGCGGGGTGCTGCTGTACTGAACATGGAGAACCACATGCAGCACATCCACCTACACCTCACTAATGCATCACAGCAAGGTAACACAGAGCCTCGCTCCAGTCAAAACAACATCCCCTGTATATGCAACAAACACGAGCGCGGCTTATGCAACTGACAACATTGAGACGATAAACACCTTTGATGGCAATCTCATTCGCAAAATAACAGACAATTAGGTCTGAGCAGGGGCCCTTGGCACAAAGTGTTCTATTAAGCCCTAAAATCTGTTCACCAACAAAGCGGTCTCTCATCCTGCGTGGTGCACCGAGACAGGTGGTGATTGAGAGGGTGCGTTGGAAAGATGAAAGGATAAGATTAAGAAGAGGAAAACAAAGATTGAAGGGGGGTGGGGGGTGGGGGTGCAGTAAGTGTCCTCGCTTACTCTCCCTGCTGGGTGCCTGTGTCGGAGCAGGCGGTGTAGAGGAGTTTCAGGGCTCTGGCAGCTCCAGTTGACGCAGTGTGAAGAGCGGGGGAGCGGATAGACCTCTCACCCCCGACACACGTCGCTGGGAGTGACGCTACGATGGAGTCGCTGTTCAGCAGCCAGAGCTGCAGGAGGAGCAGACAGCTCACTTAAAACACACGCCGGATATCACATGGGTGAAGCAATCACACTCCACCACATAAACTCTGTGCATCCACTCATGCACGCCGGGGTTAGAGTGATACTTTGGGACGATAATGGGCTTTTAATGACCCTCATATTTTGCTTGGGGTTTCTTAATAAACACACTTAACATTGTTTTATCACTTTTATACTTCATGACTTTTCCTAATTAAAAAAAAAAAAGTCCACTACAAAAAAATAAAGTGTTACTTTCCAGCTGTAAAATTTGTTTTTTCTTATGCTCTACATTTGTGATTTTTTTGTGGTTTTGACTGTACTTAACAGCATTAGCCCTCCCACATCCCAAAGTTTCTGTTTTGATATATGTTATTGGAGTTTTATAGCAGTTAGTTCAAAAGAGGTCTATAACATACTGTGCATGTCTTTGTCTGTGAAGGACTTTTGGATCAGTTTGTGGCTAATGGAAGGGGTTATCAATTTAATACTTTTCTTCATATTGGGCTTGAATAAGGTCAGAGGAAAAGACAAAGAAAAAAAAGGTGGTGATTTTACAATTGTTACTATTATTTTTTCTCATACAACAATGGGGAAGTAAGGATGTCAACCACCTCTGATATGATACAGGTTATTTGAGTTTATATACCTGAAAGACTTTGGTAAATTTTGGACCTATTGCACATATGAATAATTATGTTGTTATTGCTATCCTTTAGCAGTGAGGAGTTTTAATGTCCTGCAGTTTAAAGTCCACAAACAACACAATTCGTGGAAAAGTGGTACAAGTGGTTTTACATTTGATGTTATGGAAATGGTGCGACATGCATATCAAATATCACCTGCCAGCTTCAGTCAAAATAAAAATCAGTATTGGAATATAAACACATATCAGTCAAACAATAAAGCACACACTTTTAAACTCAAACTTACTGTAAATTATGTGCAAAAATACTACTACTACACAAACTACAATGTGAAATGGACAATTCTGGTCCTCAGCATAATGCTCAAAATAATAAGATTTACTGGACAATTCCAATCCATTTTTATTGCAGTAATCTGCTGTGTTGTTTTACAAAGAGCCACTTGTAATAATCCACTTGTAGCTGATTTTAAAGAAGCTAAAAGCCTGGCAGTGTGCTCAGCTACTCTAAAATCACAGTCAATCAGCTTTTCACATTGCTTGAAGAACCTGCCATATTGCGCTTTCCCATTTATCAAATCATGGAGTATTCTATTTTTACTCAAATGTCGTGGGTTTCTCCGATTATGCCGGCTTGTTCTCACCAATAAGAAAGCTTTTCCATCAGGAGTCTGCACAGAGAAGTGGAAGGTGCTCAGTGAGCTGGACAGCCCCAGCAGTCTGGCTGCTATAGCCCTCTCCAGGAAGAGAGATCTGTCAAAAAGAGACATATTCATTTTCATATATAGTCTTCATAGAGCATATTAACTTTCAGTCATTAACCCTCTTGGTCATTCCCTCACAGTAAAACAGAATGGAGCTATCGATGGCTTTTGGCAAGATGAAACGTGTTCATGTTTTTCTTGCTCACCAACACTCAACGCCTCCAAGATAAAGTTACAAAAAATATGTTACTTTTTATGGTCATGCGTATGCCCAGTAATAATTAAGCTCATGTACAGTAGCTTTGAAAGGGAAAATGGTTTTCAAGAGATGGTGAAAAAGAACAAACATTCAAACACAGTGAGATTTTGATGCTTGTGCGTAATCTTTAAATTATTCAAACTTGCACTATGGAAGATGTGGTTATTAAAATGTTTAATTCAGACCTACAATTGTAAAATTTCTGCAAAATCCATCCCATTTGGTCTGTGTCTCCCTACTTTAGTTAATTGTGGGTCTATGTATCATTGTATGAGTGACGGTGTTGTAGTATGTTGATTTTTATTTATTATTTTATATCTATTTCCTTTTCATTCTTGTTATCATTAATTTTGCCACTTTCTCTCTTGTTGTTACAGGTTGTGGGAGGGGGGTTGGTTGGGGCTACGGTTGTTTGTAATGCCCTGTAACCACTGCTAAATTTGAAGAATAATATATAAAAAATAAAAAAGTTTTTGCAAAATCATCAGTGCTGTAATCAGTGGTGTGTCAGATATTGGGTGAGACCATAGACTGCATATAAAGATGGACGACGCGTCTCGACTTCCTCCCACTGTACAAAAATGAAGCCAAAACATCCCGGATACGGGCGCTGCCATCTTGCTCTGGTGACGTAATTTGGAGCCAAAGTCTGCGCAGTAGTGATCCGTGGTGGAGTCGCGGTATCGAGGTCCCGCGAGCACACTCACTGTTGTCAATCATGACGTCTTCCCCTTTTTAAAGCATCAAATAACTAATTAAAACCAAACTTATCAGAAAAATGAAAAAACAAACATCAGTGTGATAAGAACTACCTAAAATGATAGAAACCATCTTTGGAAAAAATGTATTTGATGTGTACTTTGATTTTTCAGTTCGGCCCATCTGCTAACATGAAAGGGGGCGGGGTTTATGATCTATACTGTTGCCAGCCACCAGGGGGCGATCTAGATGTTTTGGCTTCACTTTTGGGGAGCTGTCAAGTCGTCCATCTTCTATATACAGTGTATGGGTGAGACTGACATACAAATGAACTGATTTGTAGTCCCTGTACTGATTTTATTGTGAGGGACAACAGTCCCAATGGTTAACCTAAAAGCACTGTGAGTGCATCAGCAGACACTTGGCTAACAACCTGCCTGTTAAGTGAAGCTTCTGGCTTCCTGTCTCCCACGGCGGGCTCCACCACCACCTGTGTGATGTACAGTTTCAGGGTCTCTGTAAGGTACAATAAAGAAAGGCTCATATACACAGTAGAAAATGACGATTATTACTGAAAATCTCTTGTTGCATACCTGGTGCGACAGCCTCTCCCAGCACTGATGAACAACTCTTGCAGGAGACGAGTGCTAGTCGGCGGCAGGGTTTCTGCACAAAGGTAAAAACCAGAAAACCATTCACCGTACGGCCATCTTTAACTTGGTTGTTTTAAAAATGCAATCAAGAGCCACTTTAATCAGGATGGAAGACAGAAAAGGAGGAGAGACAGAGAGAGATATACGGCAGGCAGAGTGTCATTTGTTTTGCATCAGTCTCTTTCTTTTTCTCTCGGTTTCAGTCATGCAAAGAGCGCCACTCCTGCAGAGAATGACTAATAGAAGAGTAGGGAGATCAATCCTCATCTAAAGAGTGCTAGAGTATAACTTCACTGATGCAGCCGTCTGAGGAGTGTGTGTCTGTGTGGGTGAGCATACTGTATGATATGACTATGAATTAAATTTTTGCCTTTTATTTAAAAAATCCGCTATTGACCATTTAGTGCTTTCACCACTTCCTCCCTCACTGCAGCTAGTGAGGATGTTTTTTTATTGATACCATTCTTACAATCTGATGGCCAACCATAGTAATCATTCTCTCATCCAAGGGTATTTGTCTAAAACATACTCTCAAAAATCCTTGGTTTTCTAGGAATTCCAAAACTTTAAAATGCCGGTTTAAAGGCTTTGTCTTCCTTTTAATAATAAAGTTGCAAACTGGTTGTTTTCCTTCGTATGTCCCTCACCTTTGGGTCTTGACTGTCCTCTGAGTCAACAGGGCTCACTTCCTCTGTAAGGGTCTGTTCACAGCTACCATCTCTGGCTAGGAGGAGGAAGGTGTCGCCCAGTAAACAATCCTCTGCTCGGGGCAGCAGCTTCTTAGCGAAAGGATCTGGGTGGCAACACCAGTCGTCCACAATAGCGTTCCAGTTGCCATTAGGGAGAGGAAGAACTCGCTTAAACACTCTGAGGAAGAGGGAAAACAAAACAAAAAACAATTACAGGTTTTCTTTTCCATCATTGTATCATTATCCAGTGATATTTGGAGATTGCATCAGCTGTTATCTCTCAATAAGCAAAGAGTTTCCTTAGAGCCAGAGAAGATCAGAACACAAAGGAGGAAAATCTGACAAAAAAAGTATCCAAATGGCACCAGAGACTGAGGGGATAGGTCATTTTTTCAGTTGTTCCTTAAATGCATTTTTATAGAATGAATGTAAGTGAATCCTTGAATGCCCACAATAGGAAAGCAGGTAAAATATTTACAATATCTAATAATAGGAGACCACCACTTTATTACTTATGCTTGCTTTTGAATGTAGTGAATGTCGTTCTTTTCCAAAATGGGAAAATATGAGCATTCTAAAACTTCTGTGAAAGCCCTAATAATTTTGTAATCTTGTATTTATTCTGCTTTGTATTGTTGTGACAATTCTGAATATCCTAATAATATTTTTATATGTATCTAAAGCATTTTTTTGGCCACGTAGGGGCAGCGGAACAAGCTGTAAACACAATAGTAGCATATTATCACCGTATGCATTTGCTATGGCTATGGTATTGTTAGCAAACAGTTACATTTTTACACATCCAGAAATTATTAAGCAACATTAGCATTCTTTTGAAGTCATGTTTCTGGCCACCGGATGAATTTAAGTCCAATATTTACTCTACTTCTACTAGTTCTACTTTGGTTTCCAGTAACTCCTGAGGAAAACATCTGGCTCTTTAGCTGCTAAATGCGCCACTATTTTCACCAGCTAGTTCCTAAATTTGTCTGTCTGCAGTTTGGTGCTGAGCAGGTACCATCCAGAGTTATTTTCCCCAGTGTGTTATTTAACTGAAAACAGCTGCATCCTGCGGCTGAAACGAGGTTGATGAGAGCCGTGAGACTGAACCAAAACAGTAACATTTTGGGCCCTAAAACCAAAACAATGAGCTGAAAGACATTTAAAAGCTCTGTAGAAATGAGGGGAACTGCAGAGTTAGGGAAACAGTTTCTGTGGAATCATCACTAATAGCGACCCCTTTCCCATTACGTGTGGTAATTACACCCATTGTGAATATAGAAATGCTAGTCAGTGCAGCTTTAACGCAATACTTTTTATTCATTCAACTAAAGCACCGTTTTAGGCTATACAAAGAAAACTTTCAGAGGGTACTTTGTGATGGTTGCAGTCAATGGCAGCATTAGGGCCTCTGAGGAGCCCTAAAATGGAACAAATTGCTACAAAGCATAATGAGGTATTCTGTTGTTGAAATCATAACTTTACCCTGTTCCAAACACGTCTCCTGACATTCATACATTTGCCAGCCCTTGTTGAAAGCAAAAAATACATTTCTGGCAACTTTAGTGGGTCATTGCTGAGAAACATAGCCAGAGGCCAAGGGTCTGGGTAATGCAGCTATTGCAATTTTCAGCATGTCACACTGCTGACCAGAGAAAGCTACACGCTTAAGGCAATAAGAACAATACCACTGTCCAGCTGAACCACCTCAAGGTAAAAAACACAATTGTTTTGGTTTTTTTTAATGGGTAGCACAGACCTTTACGTCACACTGGCTCTATAACTCTAACCCAGCCAGGTTGACAACTGTGGACTCAGCTCCAGGTCCATCCATCAATTTTTCTTTCCCAGACTATCACTTTTACTGCTGGGTCACACCATCAATAAACGCCCGCTCTTTTTGTGCAGAGGTGGGCGTAAATAAAACCCATTTCCACTGATGCTCTTCCTCGTCGTCCATCTGCTCCTCACCTGTCCTTGAGCAGCCTGGTCATGCAGCCCTGGCAGTAGAAGCAATAAGTCTCTTTTGCCCGGAGTGTCTCCATTACGCTGTCAGAAGCCTCTGTGGAGGGCCAAAGGCAAACAAATAAATGAGCAAGATTTGGTGAAAGGGTGGTAACCTTGTACTACAGAGCACAAAATCGATAAAATGCTGGGTGGCAAAGGTGGCTTGGCTAGGGAGCTGGCAATCAATCAGATTTTGATTGGATTTGCCAATGACTGTCCTTATCTGTAACTTCCTCTTGCACCGGGAGTGACAAAAAAAAATCTCAGGAAATGCCAAAAGATGGAGTTTGGGGATATTATGCAACGACTCTGGGGTACATTTTTGATGCTATGAGATCAAACTACAACTTAAAAGGAAGTATTCTCATGACTCTGATGATCAGTTGCTTGTGGGCCGCTGAGAACCACAAGAGCAAAACTGACACCTTTACTGTCTCGAATGACCAAGTGACTCAGTCCAATTAATTCAGAATAGACAGCAAGCTCTAAATAGCTACCATAAGACTTTGCTCTTGCCTTAGCACAGAGGAGTCTATCAGAGCAGGGGGAGGTTGCACGTGTCTGGATGTGTTTCCACTGTTGTCCTGGACATTACCTTCATCTGTCCTTCGTGCAACACTGATGCGCAGTCTGAAATGCAGCTCCTCTCCACAGGATTCTCCTGCAGGTGTCGGAATGCAGGATCCCTGCTCGAAGGTCACTCCTGCTGGCAAAGCCAGGCTCAGCTCGCCTCTGGGAGTCCGGACATGGAGAGAGGAATCTCCACCCGTCACGACCACGTCTGCAGGACTTCTGGCCACGTCTTTCCTGGGGAGCAGATGGGAGCATACGCTTTACACACACACACACGCAGGTCTAAGGGAACTCACACAAGACAAAGAAAAAAAAAAACAAAACGCTTATTTGTTCCCTTGCCTAGAGTTAGACAAGAACACCACTTTTATGATTTTTGAACCGTCAGTGCAATCGGTAGAAGTAAAAACCTAACGTTGGGCTATAAACAAACAACCTCACGGTCGCATGATTTCAACGTCACCACCACTGAGCTTCCAACTTGTAATTTGGTTTCACATGCTTTCCTCTTCTACAAAAGCCTTTCGGAAAGTTTGAGTTACAAAAGTTTGCAAGAGTGCGAGTATAAACCCAACGAGGCTGTAAAGGCAGACGAGTGAGTAGATGAGTTTCTGTGTTCGGCGTGATGACGTTTAATGTCCGCGACAACCTCTGTAGTCTCATTTAGCCACTTGTTAGCAACCGTCTTTTTAAGACAAGTAAAGCTTGTCGAAGCTTCAAAATTCACAAATGGGGTATTTACTGACTTATTTTATGTCGTAGAACAAAACGTGAAAATCTCTTGTGCTTGTGTTAACAACAGACCTTATTTCAGGCATCGAACCAAAAACCCATTTAGAAACCCACTGACTTCAAGGGAACTGGAAGTGCAAACATGCTAACTCATTTCCGGATTTTAGGCAAGGAAACTAAAGCTTTTAGACGATTAGCTTAGCTTGGCATAAAGGCTGGAAACGGGGGACACCTAGCCTGGCTCCTGTAGTCTTGTTGTCATTTTTACGCTTTGGTTTTTCTACAGATTAAACGAACAAGATATAACTCGCTAATCGACGACCTTTAGAGGTGCTTGTAGACGATGTTACCTTCTAACAGAGCCAGACTAGCTGTTTCCCCCCATTTCCAGTCTTTATGTTAAGCTAAGCTAACTAGCTGCTGACTGTAGCCTTATATTGAACGGACAGACATGAGAGTGGTATCGGCCTTCTTATCCAACTCTCCGGAGAATTATGACCTCTCAACAGTGGAGGCTGGATCATTTCGTAGTCTGTTCATTATACTTAATGCATAATAAGTGAACAAAAAGCCAATATCCCAACATTTGGCAACATCAAATCATACAAATATGGATTCAGGAGGATGTGTAATTAGTCACAGTGATTAATGAGTCAGCCTTTAGTGCAGAACTGTAAACTGTATATAAATAAAATTAAATGTATAAATAATAAATCTATATTTATATAGAGTCTATGGTGCAGGAACTATTATGAATAATACTACTACAATCATAAATACTACCTCTACCTCCTGCTGGGTGCTGCCGTCTCGTCGAAGGAAATACTGAATAATGAGTGAGTTCTTGAAGACCACTAGCTGAGAGAAGAACTGTTTTAACTGGAAACAAACTGGATGCTGGCTGAGCACTTCCTCTGGTTATAGGCATGTACTTGAAGGGATTTTATTACATTTTTCTATGTTTTTCTCACAGCACTGGAAAAACTGACAGTGTGCACTGCAATCCTACTCTTTGTGGTTGGTGGCTTCTATTTCATCTCCTTTTATGAGAAATGTTCTAACTTCAGCTCTGCAAGTCTTCACATATCTTTTAGCCCTGTATTGCACAAAATGTAGTTATATGTGGTAAGAATAAGATTTCTCCCACTGTGTGTACAGTGTAAAGTCATTGCTTTGGGAGAGAGGACAGGATCAGGGCTCATTCTACAGCCTGTCAAATCTCATTAACCCCATCTAGTGATGTTGGAGGTGAACTACACCCACTTTCACTCTGGGTCTTTGCTGCAATTTACAGTATCATACACGTATAGTAAATTAATTGGTAATAATATGAAAAGTCCTTTGTTCATATAGCACTTTTCAAATACAAGTTTACAAAGTGCATTACAAAAATAAAAATAGAAAAAATACATTATGAGTACAAACTTATAATAGTATTAACTTCTACTAAACTATATTATACCATGATATGCAGGTTATACTTCTGCTGTCTGTGTAAAGCAAGGGGACGCAGGGTACATTCCAGTATGTGACCTTGGTAGAGTTTTCTTGCTGGATTTAATGTATATCAGGCCCAAAATGCATGTCATTATGCAGAATCGCCCCTGTCAGTGTTATGTCATTATACTATAGGAGCATTATAGTGTTGTAGTTTGTCAAGGTGGAAGACATTCAACAGCTTATTAATATACTCTTGCACAGCTTAATCTGTAATAATGCATCATATTTTATAAAAAGACCTGATGTTTTGCATATAAAACCTTAACTAGTAACTCAAATAAATATAGTGGTGTTAAAAGAACAATATCTCCCTATGAAATGCAGAGGAGTAGAAGTATAAGACAGCATTCAATGGAAATACTCAAATACGTAACTGAAGAATTAACATATATATGTATACATATATACACACACATAT